>JASGCC010000376.1:0-158404 GCA_030067915.1 Hydractinia echinata | reverse complement strand
CCATATTTGTTTATATTGTATTTACGATCTGATGTGTTTTAAATTGGTAAAAGATAATTGAAGTAAGGATTCCTAATATTACAAACATAACGGAAAAGCAAGGTTCACAAGAAGACTGTAAAATCAATATTTTTTTTTATCTGACAAGAGGCAAAAAATAATTAACTGTCGACCCTGCAACAAAACTACAAGTCGGAAAACAACGAACCAATAATTAATAAAGGCCATGTATACAAATATTTAGTGAAACTAAGGGAATAAATAATGGCTCAGCTACATGATTTAGTTTCTCAGAATGGGGTCATATCTTCCCATTTTTAAGAGCCTTTGTATATTGTTTATTAACTGACTTGGATATTTAAATTTACATATTGAAATTGATGCTTACCAATAACATCGTCTATCCAATGTTTTTCAAACCCAGAAGGGTCCACTTTTTTTGTGCAGTAAAGCTTTGCTTCCTCAGTAAAATTTACTTTCACTCTTTTTCTTTGAGACTAAAAGTAGATAGAACATGTTTATCCTAGTACCACACTTGGTATATCTTTATAGAAAATGGGCAAATGTTTTATAAACTAATGCTCCATTTAGTATATATAGCATTCTGTAAAGGCTCTATTAAGCAACCCGAACGCTTATATAAAATTTTGAATTTTAGGGTGGGTGCTTATTTGAGAGGGGCAGTAAATAAAGAAGAATGCTTATAAAAAACCCTCATTTTTGTGTTATGTAAAGGCTTTCCTTTTAGGAACTATAATGAATATAAACATTTTGACATAAAATGTCATGCTGTTAATGATTTTAAAAATAAAGCTTTTTGAACACAAGTTGTTGTTTTTTTACTAATTCTAAAATATTGAAAATAAGTGCTCCTTTTGGCTATATAACTGCCTGGGGTGCTTAAATAAAACTAAAAAGGTGCGTAATCGAGTATTTACAGTATTTCTGTATTTAACAATAACACGATTACAATATTAATTTTTTGGCTAATAATCCTATAGTTGTAAAAAGTTTTAGTATTAACTTACCATTTGATAATTGAGTTCACTCACTAATTATTTCACTGAAGTGGAATCAACTTCACCTTTTGTTTATTTATTTATGAATCTAAAGAAATAATATTGCATTTTAAATCTTTTATTTCCATAGGAAGATATTTAGGTGTATAAGTAGTAAAAATTTACTTTACATCACACCTGTGCAAAACACAAACTATCATACATTTGTAATACAAAACAACAAATGATATTGGACACCTAAAATTATTCAATAGTAGCTCTCCTCCTTTTTTAGAATAGATTTGATGTTTTCTTATCATTATAAAATCAACAAAGCATATAAAGTGCGCTAAAAACAACAACAACGTAATGCAATGAAATCTTATTGTTTAACATGGAGATGCATGGAGAAAATTAAATACGTATCCAGACAAATGAGAAAATCTTAAACCTTACTGTGATAATTTTAACCATTTGTCAACAAAATGAGCATGAACTGGTTTGGACATAGTGACACAAGCTTTGTAAAGTATTAATAACAAAGTTTCATGTTTTTTCAACCTGCAAAAAGGCCACCTCACATCATGTGATTGTAGAAATAGTCAGCTTGCCTAACTAAGCTAGGCTGGTTAAGTGAGCCGTCTAGCTTCACCCGATACGCCCCTTGGTGTGATTTTTTGATTTTTTTCAGTCCCTGCAGTTTATTATTTATATTTTTGCCTGTACATATGCATGTGTCAGCCTTTCTAATTCACGGTGTTAACAAAAATTCTTAATTCATGTCAGCAAATTTTTGCTGACGTGGTTTCTCTCTAACTTGGATGTAAAATTAAACTTCAGCAATTGTGCTGCCATAAAATAAATTTATAAGGCTGATGTGGGGACATGAGCATTGTTTTCAGTGAAAAACTCATCAAAAACAGCGCATATATGAGGGCGAGATCTGGCGATTTTTCAAATAAAATTTTCACTTAACAAAAAAAGATGGGATTTTATTAACTATGTATGTTTATCAAGCAAATTGTATCAAAACGCAGCCTTTTAATGAATTTTACGACAATAAACCTCCAACAAAGTTTGTTCCTGATCCCAGACATACTGATAACAGTATGTCTGCCATTATGTTTTTTGCGAGAATTATGTGCATGACTATTGGGATAGAAGGCTTGATCTCCTGCCATTAATACAAATTCCTGCCACTAGAAAAGATAAGTCTGGCCCACGCAGTTGTTGTTGATAGTTGAAGTAAATGTTGACATAAATTCTGTGTTTTTATTTATTTGTAAGTTCCCGTAGGGTTCCAACATTGAATTTTTTTTTTTTAATTTTTAAACTTGGTGAATTTTGAGTTTTTTCAAAGCACCCAAGCCACCCAAAGGCCTTATTAAATTAGGCCTTTTGGGTGGTTTTAATGGGTTTCTTAATGGTTTTTTGCAGTGTTTCTGAGGATTTGGCACCCTTAAATAAAAACTTCATGTCAACGATCGAAATAAGGGTTCGCAGTTCGCTAAATGTGAATCGTTTTTTGAATACTGCGACCCAATCTACACAAATTATCATCAAAAATGCGAATCAAAATTTCAATATATTCTCAAAAGAATAAAAACAACAACAACAGCAACGATTTGATTCTGTTTTCCATTTTGTTGGTTTGTTTGTTTTTGTTTTTAACTTTGTCTTCTTGAAGTTTTCAAGTGTTTTTAAGAATTTTTTTTTAAGTATATTTTTTTCTTTTTTCTTTTTAAGTATATTTTAAATAGCTATATATATTTTAATGTTTTCACGATTTTATATTGTATTCTATATATTTATGCTACTTGTATCACGTGTATTAATTTTTGTTTATACAATCTGAATCTAGATTTTTTAAAAACAACAGCAACGATTAGTGAGCAGTCAAGACATCGTGTGCATGCCACAACTTTAATGCACCATGTTTGTTTTTGCTTATTATTCGGACGGCCCATTTTTTTCTTTTCAGAAATAAACGTAGTATTGACGCGGTCCTAAAATAATTATTAAATTCAATTAAATAAGTAAATGCAAATTTTTGTTCAGTCGTTCAGCAAAGTATTCAACACATAAAAATTTTACTTTAAAATATGGTAGATTGAAGTCATAATTGCGCGAGGGTTGTTTCAAGGAAAGGATATTTTGATTCGCTGTTTGCTTCAATTTATAACAAAATTGATTCGCAAATTGATGAAAAACGGGTCGCAAAGATGCCAAAACGGTTCGCAATGTCAAAAAGAAATTTCCTCGCTTGCACACGGAAAAGTTGCAAACCATTTATTTTACGTTAATTCGATCCCTGCATGTTAAACTACAACTTTCATCTATAACAAATGTATATATACCATGCATATCACATGAACATCTAAATTTCTAAATTTCACTTTCTTTTTAATGTAGCTTGTCTGTGATTTTGTCTTTATTTTGATTTCTTTTTCTCACTGAAGCTTGGCCTTATGAATACAGGCATTTCATTGTCATATTACACTGGCAAAAAAGTTGCTGATGTGAAATGTCATGCCTCACGTTAAATTAAAAAGAAAAGCTAAAGTTTGCATCCAAGTTAAAGAAAAACCAATTTTTCTCAAAAATTTGGTTGACGTGAATCAAGAATTTTTATTAACACATCGGCACTCCCCTGTCATTTGCAGAGTGCTGATGTGAATTAGAAAAGCTGATTGGTAACGAAATTTGTGTAATTTACGATGGCGATGTTTGAAGCAGCCATAGCCTTTTATGAGAAAATTTTGAATAAATTTTTTTTTGTGAAGTTCGTGAGTCCTAATATTTTGTGGATTTCACGAAAAGAGAATTTAATGTCCACTTTTTTCTCAATTTATACCATTTCCCAATGGCTTTTGGAGTAGGAGACATAAAATATAGACTGCTGAAGTTGAAATTTATTTTATTTTTATTTATTTTTTTTGCAAATTGCACAAAAATTAATTTTCGTGAATTTCACAAGAGCGAGTTCCCCAATAATTTTTGAAGGAACTAATTTTTGCGAAATTGACCAAAAAAATAAATTGACAAGTCGCCAAGGAGGCTGTTTATATGAGAGCTAGGACGAGACAAAACTGTCCTGGGTCAAAAATTTACCATATAAACACAAAGTGTTTTTTAGTATAATTATTAATGTGAGCGGGATCCTGGCAAACGTTGATTCCATTGGGTCTTACATTGACATAATAAACACATCACAGAATTCAAACGTAAATCGTAGGAATAACAGTTTTACCTAATTTATTATTTGCTCGGCCCTGTGTAAATACCTGCCCTGTCATCGGCATTTTTTGCTATAAATTCTTTTAAGAAATGGCCTATTAGCTAACTAAACCACAAAGTTATGTAGTGAGCGAAGCTGACAAATAGACATTAGAGCAGTTTGTTAAGCTAGATTACGTAATAAGCTAGTTGTGTGCTGTTTACAATGGGACACAGTAGAGCACAACAGAACACAACACCGCTGCTAAATTCCTGGCAAAGCTCAAAATAACTGTAAAAAAGATATTCCTATGCATAATAGAAGAATAAAACTTCCTCTACTCGCTACACTTGGGCTGTTGGATGTTGAACAGAGTTGTCTGGTAGAGCTTGGGTCTGTGATGGTAGCTCAAAATGAGATTAAATACTTTAGGACTCCCCATCCAAGCCATGGCCCCTCCTGGTGATAATAGACAGAGTATATATATCCCTCGATATTTGTTAGTCTAGCCATGTAAAATATACACTCATTTCAACTTCCACTAATTTAATCTGAAGAAAATATTTATAACATTTGGCCCTGTTTTACCTCGAACCATCTAGCAGTTACCCTCATTAGCTAGCTCACAAGATTGCTCTAAAAGAGAATACTCAAAATAAAGGTTTAAAGCTAGATAGAAAAAGGATCTGAGAAAAAATTATAAGGTATATAAATACTAACTGCACACACCAACTTCTTTTTCGCTAGCCAAGCCAATGTTTCCCTCCAAAAGCTCAAAATTCGCGCATGCGTAGTTCGAGGAAAAAACGCAACAAATCTGCCTCATTGCGATCTTCCCGAAAAGCGCAGCAAATCTGCCCTGGTCCCCGCAGCATATCTGCCCGAACAGTGAGATAACTGCCCTATTTTTGCAGCAAATCTGCCTGAATGTGAAAACTGCCCGAAATCAGCAGCACAACCGCCCGCTATTGCGCAGCAAATCTGCCCCTGCATATCGTTATTATTATTATTATTATTATTATTATTATTATTATTATTATTATTATTATTATTATTATTATTATTATTATTATTATTATTATTATTATTATTATTATTATTATTATTATTATTATTATTATTATTATTATTATTATTATTATTTATACGTTCAATATTATTAAGGTCATATATTACGCAGTGGGAATTAACCAAGTAAGCCCACCATTGAATAACCATCGCTCATAAGCTTTTTAAACTAAAACAAACGCCTTTAAAAGGGGAAATAAATCACAATTCAAGTATCGTGACCATATCTATATATACATTTCTGTTATTGCAAAATAATTTCAGAATCCGCATTCTCTGTATCTTTTCATCTCATAGTGTGCGTTTATACAATTAAAATGTTTTGTCTACAAATATATTTAGTTGATCAACAGGATTACTTGACAAGTTTTATTAATATGTTTTAAAACAAGTTGAGGTCAGTTACATTTATGTACACAAAACTTGTATACGAAGGAGTTTTTTCTTTTATTTAATTTTTTACTCAACTTTACCATCGTATAAATTCGAGAAAAGTTCTATAAATTAATGTTTACGATTTCATAGATTTTCATGACAATAAGATGGAGAAGATTCCCACAACGGATACCGATCTGACAGTCGAATACTTAAATTCTGTTTTAACTGGCTTCCAAACAGTAACATCGGTAACTAATTCATTTTTTCATTTTATTTTTCCTGTAATATTTAATAGCAATAAAACTCGGAAAGGACATTTAGTTTTCTTAAGCCGGTCAAATGTCACGTCCATTACATTTTTGCGGTGAGATAAAATAGTTGTACATGATGATTTTTACGCAGTGGAAAAAATACGTTTTACGCAGGATGTAAAATGAGCGATTCCAGTGAAAAGGGGCTAATCATTAGTACAAGTATAAGTTAATATAAACAAGTTCTAACAAAAGAACTGAATTGTATTACTGTCTGTAAAAAGGTACCATTTTGACAAGAATTTGCTCCGTTAGCTGCATCGACTGGCTTTAAACAACCCTCATCCATTATTGGTCTTAAAAGAGCGAGACTGTTTATTAAGTGTACTCACATTCTTATACGCAAGAAAAAAGTCGTGTTACAAAGACACGAAATATTTATGCACAAAGTAACAAATGCGCTATGCACTGCGAGCAAATTTTTTTCTGCCTAAGTTTAGTATTTTCAAAGTAAGTTGTTCTTAAGAAGGTTTGGTAGCAGTGAATCAAAGAAGTAATCAACTTTTGTAAAATGAACTGTTGAGTGTGGCAATTGTTGGTTTAAATTTGTTTGAGATTTAAATGTTTTGAGATGTTCCAAATGAAACTAGTCGTAATTTTCGATTCGTTCTTCTACAATCACTATCCTTATCTTTGTTAAAGGTAAAAAAGTATAACCCTTGTTTTGGTAAGAGATGTTATTAGGTGGATTCAGCTTATATCCTTTAGACATATATTTCATCATTATAACCTTTAGACATATATTTCATCACACGATTTATTTAACGCTTAATGAAATTTAAGAACTCGACGAGTAAAGAGCACAAAAATATTCTAACGCTAAATAGATTAAATATTTTTTGTCAAGAGCTAAGCTCATTATTTAATTAAAGAAATCTCAGTAAATAGTGAGGATAAAGAAATTAAAGGAGATCAAGATATGACATACTGACAAAAAAATCAATGGGTTAACCAGTCCTAAAGTAGTCACTCAGAGATTTGTTTGTATTATGTACGTGAACTCACACGAACATACAAAAAATCTGGACAGAATCATACTGAAGTGACAAAGTTGGATATACCCAAATAACCAAAGTCCGCTGTGGCTATTGGCACATTGTCTAAGTATGGAAATAAGTTTAATTAATAATAAATTCTTGTACGTGCGAATATTAAAATATTGCATAAAGGGTTGTATCGCCTTGTAGCTTCTTCAAAACGTTTAAAGCCTGAAAGTTTACCTCTTGCGAAAAGATAAGTAAAGCTCATATAGAAAACCGTTGAAAGTTATCTGGGAATCTTTTTATATTTCTGAATAATCTTTACTGGTTCTCGAGGTATACTTAAAATGCTTGCTTAATTATTCGAAATTATGACGTCATCAACATGTAATTGGTTTTATTGAGCGTTATTATAGTGACTAAATTTTTGTAACATGTTCAAAACGCCAACTTAAATAGCTAAAAAAATATTTTTAACCCTACGTGCCTTGTTTTGTCTAGTTTTCATAATGTCATGTATAATTAGTGAAATTTTTAAGTATCGTAAGAAACAATCAAGATATTTCAAAAAACAATCAAATTCTAACACAACTTGTCAAGTTCTTTTATACGAGATTAATTTGTTTTTGCCGGACGGGGTTGTGGAGAATTTTACTTTGAATGGACACAATGGCTAACACAGTCATCTCTACTTTCTCATATCAAAAACAGTCATCTTACAGGTCTAATTTCACGGAATATGGTTCTGCATAAATTTTTTGTAAGCGAAAATGACCTGATGCATTCAAACATTTGAATACAAGACTATCTGAAAAGTTTGTACTTGCACAGCTGAGTACTTTGTGATCAAATACAGCAACACCAAAGAGACGTCAGTCTGTGTGTACTTCCCTTTCAACAAGTAAGAAAGTAACAGTAAGTTTAACGTCCCTGGGGGTTTCATTCTAACGGCTCGCTCTTCCTCCCTCCGCTGTTACTATGTTAAAGTTCCCCTTTAGGCAAAAAACAATAAAACAGCTTTTAATTGTGTCTGGTTGGTGTTAAGTTTTAAAATAACTCTACCGTAGGAGAAACGAGGAGGTTGTTGGAATAAACGGGGTGGTTAGAAAAACGAAAATATTTCGAAGATAAAACTTTTCGTTGCTTCATTCAGCTAAATGCCATCAATGACATAACATTGTTCTTGATTCTTTTTTTATTATTTTGCATTCTGATATACTTGTTCGATTTAATTGCAGGCAGGCGGGATATTTTAATTGAGTTCACAGAGTAAATATCAATAAATAATAAATACAGGTTAGGATAGAGGGTTAGAAAAATATTAAAAAAGAACCAAACGGGAGCGGGGATTATTTGATACTCTAGAGTATCGCGAAAGATGAGTGTTTCTATAACTGTAAGAACTGTAAGAGCGCAAGAATTGTGGTAAATGCAGCTATTTATCCTGCAACTACACAACCTTTGGATATTTATATACATGTATATAAATATCCAAGCCTTTGGATATTTATATACATGTAACTAAAACGGTATTTCCAATAAACACACTGATCTGGAAACGAAGTTTCTTTTAAGATTTTGCACTGCTAATGAGCTTTAGAATTCATGCGCATACGCAAGAAGCAGAATATAAAATATTTTATTGTTCTTCTTTTCCCCTTATGTTTTCCGGAAAAAGAAAAGGAGAGATATATTTGAGATTTATTTACTTTCATACTTGATACAAAATACTGGCCAAACATTTTCGGATTAGAATCATAACATGTCAAGGAAGGACACAAATTTGAAAACAGAGCAGTTAATTCTGATTGCGTATTAATTGTTTGTTCATAAGTATCTCGTGAAGTATTGGTAGATTGGTAGCAGCCTTAAATACATTTACAGTTAAGAATTGACAAAAATTTTGCGTTTAGGTGACTGTGAAACATCCAAGCACATATGGTACCACCTCTACAGTTAGAAAGATATTTCTAACCTATGACATCAAAAAAAAGAATGGCGGATTATCTCCAGCCAGTATAGTAGCAAAGTTTGGTAAACCAGCAAACGAGGTTATATTTAATCAATCGCCAGAAGAAGATTTTCTGCGCAATGGGGAGATCTACAAGAAAGAAGTAATGATCAACAAATTTTTAAATGGACGGAATATTGTACCAACGGTTTATTACGCCATTTGTAATGATAATCAAGATTTCGTGATGCTGATGGAGGATTGCTCGCATGAAGATGATGTCAAAGGGAAGGACCAATCGATTATGAACATCGTCGGCGTTGATGAGGTAATTTGTTTTATCTCACTACTGATACCTTTCTTTGTGTAATTATTATTTAGACAAAACTTTGTCAGTCATTCATACAAGAAGAAACAGTTTACTTTCTTTATTATTACTTCAGGCACGTCTCATCATTCCCAAGCTAGCGCGATTTCATGCAGAATTTTACCATAGAAACAGTGGGTCGCATATATCTAAAGGTATTTTAGGTGGAAATACAGATTTGTTTATGAAAGAGAAGGGCTTAGATTGGATACCTGAATGTTTTACAGTCTTCTATTATGTTACATTTCGAAGTGAAAGTTCTAAGGTTAAAGAGCTAGATGAATTCACAACAACCAGTGACGTCACCATTCGGAAGTTTGCGAAAAGAGTTGATGTGATGTGGCATAAAGCATTTGATATAATGTCAGGCAAACTTGAAAAACTTTCAGAAATTTATCCGGGTTATAACATCCCGGACAAAATGATTGCAATTAACGAAGGTAAAAGAAGTGTCGAAGAAAATGTCTACGACTCAATGAAATTATTTACAGAAGAGGCTGCCTTGACCCTCCTCCATGGTGATTTCCGATCTGATAATATTCTTGTTTACGAAAAGCAAATTAAGTTTATAGACTGGCAGTTCGCTAGGATTGGATGTGGCTGCTTTGATCTTTCTGCATTCATTTCCAATTCCTTTGACTTAAAAGATCTTGCTAACCACGAGGAAGAATTACTCGAATTGTATGTCAGTGTATTGCAAAACAACGGATGTGATTGGTTAAGTCTGAGTGACATCAGGAGGTGGTATAGTCATTCAATGTGGATCTCCTTTAAACGAGCGTTGGATTTCGTAGTCTATGTGCAGCAATTATCGACTGGTGAAGCCCATCATGATGTTCTAAAATTCAAAGCGTTAGGAGAGAAAATGATGCAGAAACTGGCCGTCTGTGTGTACAGGTTGTATAAGAACTTTTATGCTTGATATGCAGCATGTTGCGAGGAAACAATAGAACAAGATACAGTTCTTAAAAACTTCATCGCCCTTGAACAATTTACATTGTAATATGTATGAGTTAAGCATTGGAGGAATTTACACATTTAGTTATTTAAATTTTGTACACTTTATATGCAAATATTAGTAAGAAAGTAAAGGTTAAAAGTTTAAAGGCCATACTATAATGAAATCATAGATATATTATCTTGTTGTTTTGGGGGCAGGAACATTCGCCACTTTTCCCCCTTTTTAAAAATTGTTGATAGTTAGAACTGGACACCATTACGATAGGGGATGGAAATGCTTAGATTTTACGTAAAATGTTGCTTTGTCCCAAATTGTCCAATGCTTTAGTTTAAATCTTCACCTTTTTAAACCAATAAATATGTACTTTCCTGCACGCAGGAGTAATTCGGGACTCAGTGACACCCATTTTGTTCTCGCAACTGCCAACAAGATAAAGGTTTTGTTGTAATTACACGGGCCATTGCCTTAGTAGTTCGTGGACTTTGAGTCTGCGTTTTATACACGTTTAAATGTATATATATAGGTGTGACGACCACGCCGTTTTTAGATTTTAGAAATATATGCTCATGTAAACATCTCTTTGTGAGTTCTCTTTGTGAGTTTACAAGATACAGAAAATCGATGACATCATCAAAATTAAAAAATATCCTTTAGATTTTCCTTATTATAAATAAAAATTTTATACGGGTTTTAAAACCAGTCTTTTATAATAATGCGCTAAATGTGTCTGTGTAAAAACGAAGCGACGAGTAAGTAACAACTCAGATTGAGTAAATAAGAAAAGATACGGGGCAAAAAACAGTTCTGTGTAAAAGTTTGCATTACCGGAGAAAGCAAGCACGTGAATTTGGTCTTCGTATGCATACAGTGAGCAAGCATCAAGGAAGTAGAAGAACCTGTAAAAGAGAGAAAATTATTCAACGTTAATCATGCGACAACATTTTGTGTTGCTTATGACATTAATTAGAGCGTGGTGTTAAACTATAAAAGCCCATGCATGCACACACAAGCAAATTTCACATGCAAATGCAAATTTCGTTGCATGCGCCTGAACAAATTTCACGCGTTTCGCCAAAAAAAATAAAAAATAAAAATCACATGTTTGTTCTCGACGGGTGAGAGCACACTTTAAAAATAACCAATTCATGTAAAAGATGTGTCCGTTAATTGGAACGACAGCTTAATCCTTGTCCGCTTTTTAGAAAGTTACATAATTTGGCCAGTGTAATAAAATCTGTCCGTTAATCAGAGGTTTCCGTCATTTAGAGAATCGGTTAATTAGGGAGAATACTGTATTTCTATAAAAAGTTAGGTGATAACTTTAAAATATTCTAACTGTTAAAAACAAGAGATTAATGTAAAAAATACCTGCAGAAAGGTTGCATTGTAAGTACGCATAAGCAACTCTATAAACCTAATTGTATTGTCTCAGTTAACCAATATTTTACTAATAATTAGACAAAATATAGCTGATTAACTGTAAACATATTCCCACAGTTTGGAGAGGGCAACAGAAACATCAGCTTCCTAATTACGCTAAAAATAGTAGATAATTTTAAATCCATGAAATACACACGCAACTCGAATCCATTGTGATAAAAATGTCCTGAAGATCACCAATACCACGAGGAAAGTGTAAACCAACAACATATCACACTATATCGGAGCTGCATGTGATTACAAAATAACGCGCATGGCTTTTTAGATATTTGTGCCTCGCTTGCTGAAGCACAAATCAATAAGTTGTTAATTAACGAGATTTATTTTTCACCTGACGTTTATTAGTATGCCGAGTTAATTAAATCATGCAAGTAATTTCCGGTCATTTGATCTTACAAAACCACTTTGAAGTTTCTTCTTAACAATCGACAAATTTGTGTTTTATACCTCAATGCTTTAAGCAACCTCAGGTTCAAATATGAAAAAAAATAAAGACAAATAAAATCAACTTAGGTTTGTTAAATTGGCGTTTATCTTAGGGATACTTGGGGGTGGGTGAAGGGGAATTCTTTTCGCGATTAAAAGGCCCAAATAAATTTGTTTTTGTGCGAAACATTTCCGCGCTTAGAATTTTTTTTATGTAAATAGTGAAACTTATTTTTTGGTTTGGAAGAGAAGAGAATGCAGAACTAATGTTTGCGATGGGAAAAATGTTTTTCTTTTGGAAACTTTTACAATTTGAGTATTCTCCAAGTAAAATGACCGCAATATATCCACAATATATCACAACAAACATAATAGATGTTGAGTAAGATAAAACAATTCTCTAAAAAGTATTATTCACATCAAAACTTTAGTCTAGTCTACTTTTTTGCGAAACGGAATTCCGCGATTTGCTCTGAAAAGTAACATAAATCTCCAAGAAAGTAACATTTTCTGCGACTTCACTTTCTCTAACAAAAAGATTATGCTAAGATCGTTTAGTTATCTGTTGAGAATTTACAAAAATTGATGTTAGGATTTATGCCAATAGAAAAAAAAACATTGCGTTCTAAATATGAAAAGTATAAACTCATTTTTATTGTCGTTCTGTCGAATAATTTCAGATATGTGACCTTTCATAATTGTTTTGACACTCCTCCGTCTTTTTATACAGCCATCTATTATTTTGAATAATCTCAAAGGGGGAGAATGGCGGGAAAAATAATGCTATAGAACATTCTATTTCGAATGTGGTAAAGAATTTTTAAGACAAACAGTTTTTAATTGTTGTGTTATTTATAATAAAAAATAAAATTTTAATAAAACTGGAGAAAGATGCAGAAAGATTTGCAAGCTTGATGTCTAGTGCGGAAACTATTGCTGCGATTCCGCATGCATAATTCGTCGAAATATTCGTGTTAAAACAAGTGCATGATAAAACAGATATTCAATTCGGTGAAAACAGATATTCAATTCGGTGAAACCCGATATCGCAGTCTCGTTTTGATAATTTTACTTTTATAATTTCACAGGACTCGATTGGAAAGCAGTTTTCAACTGAAATGACATCCTGTATAAATGTTTTACAAATAAGATATTCAACCCGGCCAAGGCCTCGCTAAACATCACAAGCCCGACTGAATAATTTTTAATATCCGATTCCACCTCATCCAATATCTTTTTAATACTCAAAATAAACAGACAGTTAAAGTTATTTCTAAAATAACAAATATAACAAGCTTTAGATGCTAATCACCCAATCAGCTATTAAGGAGCGAGAAAAAGATGAACTTGAACATTGTCTGTGTAACCTATACTGTTTATTAAGGGGGGATTTTACGAAATTTTTACGAAAAATAAGCAAAACAAATTCAATAAGACTACACTTTCTACACATAAAATAAGAAAATTACATCATATAAAACGAAGCTTGGTTAAACATGGTTAGTTAAAAATAAGTATGGAATTCTTTTGCCACCAATATTAGTGTTACAATTTTCGATAAACTTGATTCACCAGTTGATGGAACCATCCTAAATAAGTTAAAAAAAACAACGTTAATTACAGAGAGAGTTTAAAAGTTCATACCAATTTAACATCTCCACTTATGTGATAAACAAGTTAGCACATTGAGTGTATTAAAGGAGTCCTGTTTTTTTTCTGGATAAACTGCCCCGTATATGCAAAGTAAGAAAAAACTCGCACATTCATAGAAATTTAACGTACACTCAGCGACGTTGAAGTTACATAAAAAGGCATATTATAAAACCACGTCAAAGGAGGCATAACAAGTACTTACCGAATTTTTTGCAGGAATTATTTGCTGCGTCAAACCTCAGCTTGCATGCCGACAATTCAATGTGAATTCCCTTCAACATAGTGCAGCGAGTATACAAGTAATCATAGAGCGCCCATAAGTCCGAACCAATGAAAACGTTTTTGTTGCAATTGATGATGTCTTTAAGACGACGCTTTATCTAGAAATGATGAAATTTTTGCAAAAACTACAATTTTTCTATCGTGTCCAACTTCAGGTAATTTCAAGAACAAATTAATATGTAAAACAACTAGTTATTAATAAGTTCTTGGCAAAATAACTTACAGCGCCAAGTATATTACAGAAAGGGATTCAGACGATTCTCTAACAACTGTGCCTGTTTATTACAGCCACAATAACTTTTTTTTCTATAAAGCTATTTATTTTTATAAAATGTCAATATTATGAAAGATGTACCTCATTCAATCGTGTCAATACATTTTTGACTTGTGTCACATGTGAATTGACCGTGTTGACGCTCACTTGGAGCCTTTGAAGATTGCATGCTAAATGAAGAACGAAAAGGTTGTTGAGCAATACATATACGTATAAACATGTTTGAAACCAAGAATCTACAATTTTGTTTCTTATCTAAGTTTAAGGAAATGATCCTATAGTTTTGTCGAGCCGAGTCGTGCTGAATGATGCGCGTTGTAAAACTGGTTATTTGGTAAAAAATTGTTGTTCAATACAGCTACTATCTTGTAGAATAGACCTTTCCCGAGCTTCCTAATTATGTCAAACTCAATTAAAGAGGTCGATACTAAAAATGATTCTTATCCCTAAGTTCGTTAGCAAAAGGTAGAACAAATTACCTAATTTCGTAAATATTTCTGTTCGTTAAGTGCCTCAATTGCGAACTGAAAGTTACGGTCAAATCCTTCATATAGCCGAGATTTCTAAGAATAGCCTCGTTTTCAAAATAATTATTTTCTTCAAATCCAAATAAAATCCAACCAGAATATTATATTACACTTCAATATTGTCATGATAATTTGATATTCTATCTGAATATCCTTATTTGAAGAGCATAGAACCATCATAAAATTTTGGATGACGTCATAATTATTAAGGTGTATTCGGCTCTATTCGACCCTCAAAAAACGTGTGCCGGGCCGAGCCGAACTGAGCCGAGGCACGATGTATATTTTACGAGTTCGCTTGGGCACGTCGCGGAGCGGCCTAATTAACAGAAGCATGTTAAAAGATTTGTTTATGTACAAGCAACAGGTTCATGAGTTAAACAAACAGACTTCTTTTAAGCCCGACAAATTTCTGTCTCACTTCAAAAGCTTTACCCATGATGTGAGTTTGTAAAGCTCGATTTACACTTTCTGGAGATTTTACAGACTTTTTACGAGGACCGATTTAGATATAATTCCTTCCAAACAAACAAAACTGAATTATTTCAACTTCATACATTCACAAATTTGATTTTGTACTGCTTCTGTCCAGTAAGACATCGTATTTATTGCCGCATGTATAGTTGCATCATCGATGTTGAAGAAGCTAATTGTGGGTGCAGCGTTTGGAAATTGAGTGGTTAGTGAGCAGTTGCATCTCTTCGTCACTGGACACGCCACTAAAATAAGCAACAATACGGTAATACACCTTTACTTGCATTGTCAAAGAATTCTGTAATAATAGGTTTAACTATACTAAAAAAAGTTAAAGTTTGGTCAATTAATTTTACGTTTTTACTTCGGCCTTATAAAAACCTCAGAAAAGAGGTTTGGTGGTAAGATTAGTATAGGCTTTTTCTTGCTCCTTCTATTTTAAACACTTTAGCTACCTTTTAGGCGTTTAACATCACAGTTTTTTAGGTTATGCAACATATTAGTTATAAATATTTATCTTGTTTTTACAAAAAAAGTAAAACTTCTTAACGGTGAAAACCAACGTTTCAGAATTAGCTTATTTAGCCGTTGGGATCTTAAGCTCCGATGCTACAGCACTGAAGTCCTATCTATCACAACGTTAAAAAGATACGCAAACGTGTATTCCCATACCTGGGCAATCAGCAAGTTTGCAGGTAGAGCTACTCGTACTTGAGCCAACACAATCATTGCCAGCATTAGCAGGGAAAGGATCAGTACAATTTCGACTTCGTGTCCTCATACCCATATCACAAGTCTTTGAGCAAGTGCTCCATTCACCCCATGCTGTCCACGTACCAAAAACTGAAAATGAAAAAAATGCAATGTATAAAATAAATAAAAACGGAAACAGTGCAAAAAATAATGATTATAGAGAAAGAATATTGAAATTAAGAGCTCATAATTTTATTTCAACTGTCGATCTTTTAACTGTCGATCTATTGACAATGCAAAAATGTTGCTGCATAAAAAATGTGAAGAATACTAGCATGATCTGAGTACACTGCAAGCTATGAGACCCCCGTCTCATAAATTTTCGCAAGTATTTATCTTCGCACTTTTCGCGTATTTTTATATATGAGATAACATACTATTTCGCAAAATTAATATTCCCAGAAAAAATTAAAATTATGCTAATAATCAATAAACGTTGTCTGAAAAAAAAAAGAAATTTCATTTATACAGAGAAGAAAATATATCGAGGACGCCAAAGTCATAACAAAGAGTTATTAAAAGTTTACTTTGGTGAATTTCTTTTTAAGGTAACGTCATTCGTTCAAAAGTATTCTAGCTATATATAGCTGAAAATAGTTTAGTTACGAATCACGTCACTTTCAGCACGTAACAACGTGCTGTAATTGTTTCTGCAGTATTAGTACAACCTGAAATCACTTCTTATCTTACCTGGGCAAATAACGCCAACGTTGCAGTTCTCAGATTGCTGCAGATTTGCACCAAAGCAATTACCACCAAAGCTTGTGTCAACACAAAATCGAGCTCGTGATCGCGAAGGAATTGTACTGCCATTACTTTGACACGTGTGTGAGCATGCTGTCCACGGTCCCCAGGTTGTAAGATTTCCTTTATTAAAGGAATATTTTCTTACTTAAATTTATACTTGTAAATGCCATGCACTAAGATTTCTGTTGTAAGTAAATTTAGCACATTAACTACAAAACATACTTCAATAAACTGCTGCTTGGCAATAAAAAACAAAACCAACAACAAAAGAGCAGTTACTGAAGCTGTTTGAAATCTTTGAGTAAATACTCAGGGCTTAATAGTTGCTTATAATTTTACTGATTTAAGTCTAAGAGTCTGATTATATGAGGCGAGTTGGCTCGGTGTTGACCCGGTTGGCGGGTCAACCCGTTTAAAAAAATTACATATTATATTGGAAAAGTCAACCCGGGTCAAGACCTACACTGGTGCCGGGTTGAAAAAAAGTGCGCATATTTGTTTTAAAAATGGCGGATGCAAGATGTGAACAAACAAGCGAAATTCAATCAAAATTATCATTAAGGATTTTGGTCGCCAATAATTTGTTATTCCAAATCCAAGGTGTTCTGTATTTGTCATTGCTTCGAAGAAATCGCCTAATACAGAACATATTGACATATTTTTTAACAAAACGAAGGAAACTCTTAAAACGTTTGAAACACCAACAGGGAAATCCACGTAATATGCTCCACAAGTTCTAAAGTCCATTTAAACTTCTTGTCTGCTGCTTCGCTTGCCATTATTGTTTTCCCTCTGTTTTGGATCACAATACGCATGCTCTTCTTTTTCAACCCAGCCCTGGCTCGGCAAAGTGATATTATATGAGCCGAGTCAACCCACCTAACCAACCTGTCCCGGGTTGAAAAAACGAGCCAGCTCGCCTAGGCGGGTTGACTCACCTCATATAATGTCAAATATTTTTTTGTAGTGATCTGCCATTATGCCGAGCTGTTTAATTTTATCATGCTGAGCATGTGGCGAGCCAACACCGAGCCAACTCGCCTCATATAATCAAGCTCGAAGTTGTGCTAATAAAGACGTTAGTTAAAAAACATAAATAAATAAACAGTGACCTGGGCATTGAGCTTGAAAGTTGCAGTTTACGGTTTCAAGTAAACTTGCACCACCACAATTACCACCCAATGTTGCTCCTTGGCACAATCGGGTTCGACTTCTTATTGGTGAACTTGCATTTTCCGCATGACAAGTTGCAGAACAGTCTGACCATGATGACCATTGCGTCAACGTACCTAAAGAAGTAAAAGTCGTTAACAGCGTTTTGGATTAAAATTTTGAAGATAGAATGTTAGTCTCACCACGAAAATGTGGATTTTTTACCAAGCAGATTCCCTACTTTTGCTGTCAATATGAACCCGTATTTAGCCACTTCACATACTCCTTAAAACTTAATTCAAAACATATTAGATACATAAGAGCATTTTAGGTAGATATATTTACTGAGAAAATAATGAGATCAGAGTATTCTGGCATCCTGTGATGATTGGTAGGGTTTTGGTGGAGTTTGCTTATATAATTATGGAAACGCAATTTTCAGTTTAAAAAAAGCAAAAAGATACATCGGCATGTGGATCACATTTATTGGCAACTTACATAAAAATATATAAATATATATAAAGTCTCGCTCATATATGCAATGCAGATAATTAGTATTTATTTTGCAGGCCCAGACAACTTTATAATACGTTTTGAATTTTAAATACACCATCATGTTAAAAAAAAATTATGTACCTGGACATGCCACTCCCGCACTGCAGTCTTTGCTTTCAGTAAGGACAGCTCCACCACAGTTACCTCCAAAGCTGGTATTATTGCAAGTACGTGTTCTAGTATGTTGAGCAGCGGTGGAACCAGTTTGACAAGATTCTGGACACATACTAAAGTTCGACCATTGAGACAAATCACCTAAATTATGGAAAGAAATTATTGTGCATCTTCAAAAGATAACAGAATTATTCGTTTTAATTTAATAATTTAATTATTGTACTTTATAATATTTCCTTTTTTATATTGTCACGTCATGCCGCCGGATACAACAACGCAAAACAGAATTAGTGAATTGCCTTGTCAACAAAAATGCTTAACAATCGCTCATGTAGCAATGCTTGTAGGTGAAACTAAGTCTTTTTTTAGCTTCAATGCGGTTATTACTATAAATAAAATATTACCTGGACATGAAACTTCCACGTTACAGTCAGTAGTTTCACTTAATGCGGCGTTATTACAATTTCCACCAAATGTCGCACCAATACAGGAACGTGTTCTTTGTTGGGTCGGAGCATTTAGGCCTAATTGACAGCTAGCCGAACATGCACCATACGGGGACCATGTAGTGAGATTTCCTAGATAAATTTTTTGATAAAAAATAAGAACAGAACCAGGATATGGCAGCGTGAGAAAAAAAAATATATGTACCTGGACACGAGACTCGCTCCATACAGTTTCTTGTGTCTACGGAGCTTCCAGGACATGTTTGACCAAATGTTCCACCATTGCATGTCCTTCTTCTTATTTGTGTTGGTGCAATCACATTATTTGATTGACAAGTTTCACTGCAGGATTCATACGCTCCCCAGTTAGACCACATACCTTGGTATTATAAAAAAAGTAAAATAACTTTTAAAATTTGAAAAAGGTTATCAATTTATTACATGCTTACTACAATCACTGATTTTTTTTATTACTTTATCCTTACGCATAACTTTTTGTTAAACCCTCATCTAACATGTATTATTTTAAACTGCTCAGTTACGCAATTTGCTAAGTCAAATTTCTTATGAGTAAATACCTTGTCTGAACTTGTGAGCGTTTGACCTAATGATCGGGTTATGACAGCTTTCTTAATCCATATTTTCTCTCATATGACTAATTTATGTGATCAAAAAACGATTGTAAATTTGCAACGAGGTTTATCATTTTTGGCGACATCATAAAGCTATGGAAACTCTAGCAAGGAGTAAGAATTTAAATCTTCCTTAATCACTCTTAATAAAAGTAGTACAATGCTAACTAGGAACTTGTTACTTCCCTTAACGGTAAGCATTTTTACAATCTAAATAAGACATGCTTTAATTATGCTGACCAGAGCAACTAATCACGTTTTACCTACTTTTACGTACTTTAGCAGGGGGTCATTTGGACATAGTAACGTCAAAATAAGACAGTTGTTTCAAAGTATATTTAGCATACCCACCACCCCACCCGCTTTTCTTCAGTCAGTCAGTCCTCGACCTGATTGGTGTGTATTTAAGTGATACGACAGTATTTTATGTCTTTTGCAGGCCTACTTATAAAAAAGGTATTGTTAAAAACAACCCACGAACCTGCACATCCCACGCCAACATTACATGCTTCAGTCATTGTAAGAGCAGCACCTTCGCAATTTCCTCCAAAACTGAAGTTAATGCATTGTCTGCTACGCATTCTTGTTGGTATCTGATTGGGATTACTTTGACAATTTTCACTACAAGCTCCCCACTGTCCCCAATTGGTGAGCACACCTATGTATAACATATAGTTAAAATAAGATAGTTTGTATCAGGACTGATCAGAAACAAAAAAAACCCTAAATTTCATAGATTTCTTTATATTTTCTTGAGAGCATTCTTAATGTTTCATAAAAACAGTAAAGAATGAAACCTTTCTTCGATAAGAGTAACTTTGTGACTAGTCTAAAAATTATAGTAAGTATTAAACAGTTTATTAAAAATTTTTCGACTTTTAACAAGAACAAGATTAAAATAAAACGTTTTAATCACAAATGATTTAAATTTCTCTTACCAGGGCAACGTACTTCCACATTACAATCTGCTGTTTCAGTCAAAACGGCATTGTTGCAATTTCCACCAAATGTTGATCCTAAACAAGACCTTTTTCTTTCTTGGGTAGGAGCTACCAGACCAAGCTGACAAGATGCAGAACAAGCACCAAAGCTAGACCACTGCGTTAAACTACCTGGGAAGTATAAAAGAAATAAAACTGCATATTGCTCCACGCACGAATAGGTGATAAAGTAAATATCTTACTTTTACGTCTGGGTTAGCTACTAAATTTAAAATTTGTTTAACAAAAATTTTTTGAGCGACTTCTTCATTCTGTAAAATTCTATTTTTTTCTGTTATTTTTTAAAGAGGTTGCTAAATCTATGCGATTACTGGTTGTTGCTGCAGTTAACGCAAATTTCTTATGAAAATCACACCGAAAGATTATCGCATCGAGAGCTTTTCGCATCTTAGGATTTAATTTTTTTTCCTTTATTTTTCAACTTATACACTATTCTTTATCATGAAACAAAGGTCTCTCAAATTTGCAACATTGAGGATAAAAATAAGGATATAATATCAACTGTTTATTTTACTTTCACTGTGGATGTGTCTGAAGATGTTGACTAATGTAAACAAATGAATACCTTGACAGGGCACACGAGCATTGCAAACAGTGGTATTAGTAGCACTTCCTACACAGCCTCCATTAAATGTTCCGCCTGAGCATGTTCTTGTCCTGCTTCTCGTTGGAGCGTTATTAACGTCGGACTGACATTGTTCAGAACAATCGCCAAAAGCACTCCACTGACCCCAATTTCCTGAGTGAGAACAAAGATGCTTTTTGTTTACATCTCTATGTCAGCATTTAGCTACTACTAGCTAGTATATGATAAATAAATTTAGTTTGTAGTTCTTGAGGTTAGATATTATTGTTTACTATAACCTTTTACAAGCCACGAAAATCATTAAAAATATATCGCATTTGCTATTTCGGCCTGAAATTTCTTGTACAACACGGAAACGGGCCATGTGTATTTGTATGCAACAAGAAATATAAATTGCTGCGAGCAAGCAAACAGACCTGGACAAGGAACGCGAACATTACAGCTTTGTGTTTGCGACGAATCTCCACCGCCACAATTTTGACCACCAGTGGCGCCAACACAAGCTCTTGTTCTCATTTGCGTAGGAGGAGATCCGACTGCTCCAAAGTGACAGGTTGCTGAACAAACGCCGAAGGCTGACCATTGTGTCCATGAACCTAGAAAAAGCTGAAAAGTTTAACTCTGCTTGGATTTATTGCTTAGATGTAAAACCCAATATCATAACTTATAACGTTATTGTGAAGAATTCTTTAAATAGAGTAAAAAATACCGACAAAACTAAAGCTAATTAATTAATTTTTCCGTAGCAGGCAAATATTTTGCCTTGCAGACTAAAAGCTCCATTAGATAATCTCCTTTATTGTAAAGCTGGACCTTAATTGATTACCAAATGCCACACAAAAGACACAAAAGTATATTTTATATACTTGCCTACACAATGTCCCATAAAACATCTTTCACTCTCTGTAGCTGACCCTGGACAGTCATTTTGGACAGCATTGGTGATTGGGTTGACGCATTGTCGACTTCTTGTTCTTGTGCCGTTCCCACCGCAGCTAACAGAGCAAGCACCAAAGTTGGACCAAGCAGTCCAAGATCCAGGAACTAGAAAAATCAAAATGAAAATTGTAGTGTATAACTTTGTAATCCCATCGCATTTTGTAATCCCATCACACTTTGTAATCCAATTTTGTCGCACTTAGTAATCCCAAAACCTATCGCAATTAATAATCCTTCATGTCGCATAATCCACCGACCAATAAAATATTTCTATCGTATAGTTTTGCGCCCGTTTCTGAACGCTTTGTGTATTAAATCAGGCGAAAACAGATGACAGCTACACGTCTTTTCCAGTTTACACTAATTGCTGATTAGACTTTTACATAATTTAAATAAGTCAAGCAAAGTTACCGAAAGTTTTATTTATCGATTTGTTCTTAGTTAATTTATTCCAAAAAGACAAAGATATTGAGTCTGGAGTCGGTCACAAGAAACTTCTAGACAGACTCTTATGTTTAAAGAAAAATGTGTGTAAAAGTTTTATGCCGGGACGGGATTACAAAGTGATACATTACAGAAATGACTGTTAAAAACTGTGGACCTTGCGTATTCTTATAAATGAATATAATGCTCCCACCCCCACCCCCATACAAGGGCTTAAAAAAGCTCATAGCTAATATGGTTAATGGTCTCAGAGATACCGGAATGTAAGAAAGAGTAAAGACTTACCAGCGCAGTATTTGTTTAATATCTGATTATGACACACCGTAACATCAAGTTGAGACAGCTCTTCAAAATTAGCTGTTCTTGTGATGTAACTCATGCTAGTTAAGCGTAGCAAATCGTTTATTCTAGGATCAGGTCCAACTGCACCCACACAGAAGCCGGCTTCACTGCGGACAAGATTTTCCGTTGAAAAACGTACCCTGTCGTTAAATTGAATGTTTTCAAATCCATCTGTGAGAAATAAAACGACTCTAACTTCGTTTTGTCGATTACAACCATCTCCTTGGTATAATGCTCTGGTCTGAAGTAAGGCATCATTGATGGCAGTACCGCCAAGTTTTCGAGGTAAACCATCAATGAATGCATTAAAATTGGCCAAAGTGCTAGTTTGTACAGAGTCACAGGTGGCGACGACTTCAGCTTCAGAACCGTAGTTAACTAAACCAACTCTGATTAATGGGTTTGTACCAACGCCGAGCTGTGCAGCAAAATTCTTGACAAATGTTTTTTCTTGACTCCATTCATCTGGCAATGACGTTTTTACACTGCTTGATGAATCGATGACAATGATGTAAGATATATTGACGTTGTTACATGGTATCACTAATAAAGAAAAAAGTTTTAAGTAATTACATTTTAACAATAGGATGTTTTTATTTTCAATATTCAAAACTCTATCGTGCTGTTTTTTGCTGAAATGTTAGGCTGGAAAAATGGTTATGACAAACCTAAATGTATTTGGTTAGAACACATATTAGCCTAGGTAACTGATTCCATTTGTAGATCCTATAACTGTCTCTGACAGTCAAAATGTTATTTGTATGTTATTTTATTGTTCTGCGGCTTTAACCAGCCGAGCTTTAGAATGGGCTGGGTTTTTTTGTCGCCGTTGTTTTTATGAGACTAGTGAAGCTACCGAACAGTACCAGTCTACTGCAGCATACGAAATTTTCAGAGTTGTTAAGTGTTGTGCAAAGAATTTCTTTGTCAAAAGGAGCCGGTAAATTTTTAACGAATATATTATTTAATGGGCTTGGTTTGTTTCGCCAAAGCCAAAATGTTATTGATATTTATTTTTGCTTTTATCTAAAGAATTGTAAAGTGATCTAAATAAAGGGATTTTAAATAATTAGCTATAAAGTTTTCTATTAGGAAAAAGGTTGCTGCAATTTTCTGCTATCCTTAAGCTATATAAATGTGTAACGACCGTTTCACATACAGCATATTGTAAATAATTGCAGAATATTGCCACAATATATTGATGTAATATGAAAACAACCTGCAATATATTGATGAAAAATATGACCCGAATGTTCGCAATATTCTGAAATATTTTTAAAATCAAACCGAGTTAGAATTAAAAATTCAAAGAAATTTCTTTTGTTTTAAATCACACATTTTCAGCACGTTTCACATTATAGCAATATATTGCTTGCAATATATTGCTATAATGTGAAACGACCTAAACACCAGCATTTGCATATTATTTCATTCCAACTATGATGACGTGAAGAAGGGTAAAACAATGGAGGTAGACAAACCTTGACACGAAACATCATTGCAATTACGCATTTCAAAGACCAATACATTGTTGCAATTGCCAGTGCAAGTACGTGAACGAGTTTGAGTAGGTGATGCAGAACCAAAGCGGCAGGTAGCTGAACATGAACCCCAGCTAGTCCATTCTGTCATTGATTGCCCTAAAATATAAAATATTACTCATGAATAAAAATAAAATTTTTAGTCCACGCATTAAAAAACATAGTAAGACGAGACAAAAATTCAACTTTTATCGCACAATAGGCGATTTTATTTTATTTAGGTTCATTATGAAAATTGGCAAAACGGAGAACAATCCAACAAACTCAAATTACCATTAATTTGCACAGCTGTTGCAAAAAGCAAAATGCATATAAAACTTCGTGTTCCCATTATTTCTCTTTTTCTAAAACAGAAAAAAGATAAATTATATTGAAACTTTATTTCAGTCAAAATGATAAAATCATATGTTTTAAAATAATGTATTAAAACATACAGTCGTTTTTTATCACTAAAAAGGCTTTTCAGTTGTCGTATCAAGGGGTAGATTTGACTACTATTATGTGCTGACAAAATATTCCCACTTTGATTATTAATTCATAAATAAATCTTACTCCTGTATTAAACGAATTAAGTTTTAGGTCAAAATGACCAATAAGTAACATGTTAACTTTCTTACCCACATTCAACCTCGTCCCCAGGGCTTTTAGGTTTTTTAATAGAACGGAAATATTAAAACCTAAAAAGCCCGGGGGAAGAGGTTAACCCACATTATTATTCAGTCAGAATTTATCGCTTTCTATTATTATTAACGACTACTTGCAGTATTATTATTAACGACTAGTTGCAGTATTATTACTAGCGACTAGTTGATATACCTGGTGCCTTGATCGTATAGATCTTGAAACGCTGATCAAGAAAATGTATAGGATCATGTACTTTTGATAAACGGTTGCAGAGATATTAGGGTTTGACGGTTTTTTAATGACGTCATCAGCCCGTCCATTCCGAAACGGATTTGGAGACCCAGGTTTGGGAAAATTACCCAAATTGGTCCTAGGTGGTCCCTAGTTACCCACGCGGTGAAACATCATTGACGCCACCACCTCGTTTCCAAGTTATTTAGCCTCCAAGTTTTAGGTGCACTGTAATGGCTTCATTAATTTAATATGGGATATTGACGAAAAAGTAGTGTTATTGACGTCGCGACGTAACGTCAGAAAATTTAAAATGTTAGACATGCATTATTCGGCAACATTAAAGGAAAATGAAGACATCCACTTTGTCTGTTACAGACAGACACACGGAACTCGCGTATTATTATAGAGACTAATGCGGTATTATTACTAACGAATAGTCTCAGTATTATTACTAACGAATAGTCACAGTATTATTATTAACGACAAGTTGAAGTATTATTATTAACGACTAGTTGCAGTATTATTAAATACATCATCATGAAACTTTAAAATATCGTCCAATCAAAACGCCATAAAATAATTTCCGCCAACAGGACTTTTTCTTCTTTGACTTTCTTTAGCTGACTTTGACTTCGACTTGTCACTCCTTGAAACAAGTGAAAAGCAACGTTCTGTGACAGGCTTTTCTTTTGCTCTAAATTTCCACGTGCATTTCCCCCATAATGTCTAATACCAAAAATCGAAACTTAACATGTGGGTGCCGAAATTTAAGATGACACATTCTTTTGGAATTTTTTACCTTTTGTTTTTATATTCTACCTAGCGAGATATTGATCAAATTACCCGCTGCTTTTTAACTAGATTTGACATTATCAAACGAAGTAATGTCAATATTAACCATGACTCAGATTGATTAAGCTTTGTTTCAGACTTTAGTTTCATCTCTTTATTGTTTCTCACGCGTTTGCTAATCTCATTTTAAGAATGTTGATGGAGAGTAATTTAATGCAAGTATTTTTTTACCTATTTTCTACATATTTAAATGTAAATCTTTTCCAGTGCATATTTTCGGGATTTTTGATCTAAAGGTAATAACTTCGGCAATGGGAAAATATTCCAACAAGACTCTCTGCTACCCAATTTGTTAACCGTATCTATATCTATAATGGGCTTTTTGGGTGTTATATATTATTGGGTTAAACAACCGAAAATTAACTTGGGAGGGATATAGTGTGGCATAGAAAAATGATTGGCCATGTCACATCTGCTGACGTTAGCTATATTCTATGACGTCGTCATTTTTTTAAAAAAAAATGCTTTTACTGTTGACCATTATGTCAACTGGTTTAGTATTGTGTAAACGTTTTAAAAAATATACTTCTATGCTATTATCTGTATAATTTTACTTTAGAGGTGAAAAAAATATTCAGGAATCGGAAAAAAATCGGGAACCACCGCCCCGCAACACGATTGGGAAACTCCTAAAATAGAACTGGTCAGTCGACGATGAAATCCACACTGTGTCGAGCATAAATAGGATTAACTAGCGAAGCGTCCAAAAAAGGTAGGAGTCTAAAGATATATAAATCTGCGTTATACAGTTGATAGCTGTCAATTTGATGATAGAAAATAAGCGGCTTAGTTTATCGTTTCATTTATAATTCCATTATTGTTCCTTTTACTACAGCTTAATTAACTTCTTTATTAATATAAAAAACTAGATATTACTAATTTAAGTATTATCATAGCAATGTTATGAGTAATAGAGCTGTGATGTTTTGAATATCGACTTTAGCTTCCAGTTCCCTGTCACATATCTATATTTTTTTCAATTTAGCAATGTAGAACATGGTTATTTTATTTCACTGTTACTGTGCGTCTGAAAATGCAAGTGATTTAAACGAATGTTTAATATTTTAGAAATGCAAGTCCATCAACCTTAGAAATAAATACCTGAAAAAAAACACAGTCCTGCGTTTTCACGGATTGTTTGAAACACATCATGGAAATATTGTTGTAATAAAAAACTGGAAAATGTGACTAACGTCTTGTTTGAATGAAGGCTATTGAAACTTACATTATTTTTATTTACGAAATATTTCCCTAAAAATACCAATCCACACTTTTTTATATATAACATTAACCAAGTTGCTACAGGTTGCTACAGGTTGCTTAGCAAGCGAAGCATAAACCAAGTGTAAGCTCATGCTTTTAGAAATTCTGAAAAGCCTCAAGGTTTATTTTCGTAAAATATTTTATTCTTTATTTGCAGAAGCCTATGCTCCAAGGTTACTTTCTTTTACGATCGCATAAGTTTGAAACAAATAGAAAATTAGCAATATCTTGATACTAGGTAGTCAACACAACATGTTATGTTTTCAAGCGAATTTATTTACAAATAAATTTTGTTGTTTCTCCTGCAGCATTCCCTCTTAAAGGTTAGTACCCGCGAGTTTGGACCCTTGAGGGAAACAATACATGCCCTAAGAACAGAAGTGTCGCAAAGAGAAAGAAGAACCCAGTTGGCCAAAATGGACGGTATTCATTGGCTGAGAAAAGCGAGCTTGAAAAAGTAATTTCAATATACAGAGAAAAGTTGGACAAAAAAGATGTGAGATTTAAAAGGCAAGACCACCTATAATTACCCTATTTGTTTTAAATGAAACTAAAATGTACCCTGCCTTATTATACCCACCTTTAACATTCAGATTTAACGTAAGAACATAAAAAAAAAAATTGTTATCGTGTATGAAAAGTGTAGAATGTTTTTAGTAAATAAAAAACGCTCTATAAAGCGTTATATTTATGTCGGCAAGAAAATTCTTCGGTCAAAAGTTCCGATTAATAACATATCAAAATAATAATATAAACTAACAAATAATACTAAATAATAATTATGAAATTATATAAAAACAATACTCACAAAAATACTTGTTTAACTTCTGGTTACTCTTCGATACAACTCCTGCAATGTGTTTTTTACTATGAGTAATGCCAATACATTAAATAGAGCATGATAAAGGTTCACCACTATTATTGAGATAGAATCACATTGGTAAATCTAAACAAAAGGGATTTCTTTGCTAATTCACGAATTGTGTTGGTAAGACTGAAAATTAATTAATTAACTAATACCTCTTTTAAAGCTACGTGCGATAAAATTCTCTAGAGATTATTTCTATAAAAGTATTTGTACTAATGTCGTGGGATGTCCAACGACATAATAACGAAGTAATACTTGGCATATCTTATGGTGAACGTCATGTAACGCATGACAGGTCAACTGACTCCGCATTATAATTACTCACAGCAAACACAGCAAAATATTCGAATTATAATGCCCGCCATGCGTCTCTCTATTTGTTTGTAAGCTAAAATGGTAGCTGCAAATAGTATTGGGTTCAAACCCCGGCCGAGTCATACCAAAGACTATGAAAGTGTGAATCGATCCTTTCTGCTTAATAATAACATTGGAAAACATATATAACAGAGGAAATCTATGGTATAAAAGAGAATGGCTTTTGAATTTAACGCGGATATTCTTACAGACGTTGAATAGTTGGCTAGTGCCATTTTATTTATTATTATTCATCATATTATTTTATCTACTTTAGATGCATCCAGAGTTGATACCTGCGCAATTACAAATAGAGTGTATTTAACGATTTTATGCTAAATTTACACTAAAAAAAATGTTCAGCGTCGCGGCGCGTTTTGATCATAAATGGCGGCCACAAACTGACGTTTTAATTTCGGCATATTCACTTTTTTGAGGTAAGTTTTGATCAAATCCAAATTTGTCGCATGCTTGTTATTTTTAAACCAAATTAAAACGAAGTAATTTGGTATTTAAGGTGGACAAAGGACGCAAATGTCATGTGGCAACGTGCCGCACCGCTAAAAACTGTGTTTTCAGTGTGAATTTAGCTATAAATATTCTAAAATTTCACCCCCTTTACAGGAAACAAAAGTCGCGTGGAGAGGGTTCGGTTAAAAAAAGAGTAATTTAGGGCAAGACCACTTTTTACTTATAAGAAACACGTTTAGAAGAAACATTTACAAATCATTAGAAAATTAAATGAATTGATGAATTGACAGGTCTCTTGCTGAATCTTAAAGTAGTCAGCCTCTACACATTCTCAGAAGTTCTCCTTTAAAGTAAAGAAATACTTAGGCTAAACTCCAAAGGTATGTTTTCTTCAACTACAAGAAAACATGAAAGCCGAGATAGCAGGTGATCTCACTATATTTTTTCTTTACTTTTTTCTTTACTTAAACCAAAGCATCTTAAAAAAAATTTAACACATTTACAACCATGCACTAGAAAGGTACTCTTCCCTGATATTTATTTTTCGTCACTTTCAGATTATTTGGTATATTCTGAGAAATACGATGGAAAATTACAAAATGGCTGGGTGTTGTTGCTTCTGTTGTACAAATTTATTTATCATGATAATTATTCACTTGGGATAGCTATTTCAGTTGTCCTTGAATACTGTTGAAGCTTCTATTCGAGCCACGGAAATATCGTGTAAGCACATAATCAATCCTTTTTATTATATATGCTAAGACATCAATTATATCCTCATGCTTAACCCTGGATTGATTGATTTGTGTCTATGATATGTATTGGCCAGTATTTAAAAGTAGTTTTTCCGCAGTAAAATGGAAGCTCTGCAGCTAGTCAGTGTTTACTACATTACCATGTGATAATTCCATGTTGCAGGAAATGCTAATATCTCTTTTACCCTCTCAGAGTGACACAAATTGCATCGTAGTAACGTGCAATGTTTTTATTTTTGTCTGCCAAATCAATTAATTGCTGGACAAATTGATTTAAACAGTCAAACTTGTGACATCAGTTTTTCCATGACTTTAGCCATGACCTATACACAAGTTGTAATGTCAGCTACGGGCATTTTAGTTAAGAGTCATAGCAAGATCGGTCTTTACTTTTGAGCAATGGCTTTTCATTTAACATGCTAGCACACTAAACTAAATATTCTGGCTAACTTCACTTAACCCAAATAATTGCTCAGAATTAACAAATTCATATCATGTCTGCTACATTAAAACCCTAAATGAAAAAATTCAAAGTGAATTCGCGCGACAACCAAGAAGTCTCGATTTATTAAAACGATGGAAAGCAACAGAACTTAGGCATTCATCGCATTCATAGTGTAAACATTTTATATCTTTCTCAATTGTGACAAGAAAAACTTTTGATGCTGATCCTACTTTCCGAACAGAAAATTTGGATTATGCAAGAAAAATATTATTTTTTATATTTATTATATTTTGTGCAAATGAGTTGCAATATTTATGGTCAAGCTTTTTTTAACGCCTAATGGAAACGTCGATGACTACTAGCGCACCTGTTTTAATTCCGATTAGCGCGGGGGCTAAATATCAAAGATTTTTGATATTTTAACTTGAATTAGCACAAACACACTTTTGTATCAAAAAAATTGAGCATATTATATGTGGAAAAGCCATTTTTCCAAACATTTTTCCACCACGGCGGACAAAAAAAGTTTATATTTATAAAATTATATAATAATTCTTCTAGAATGCTTATATTCTCCATATTGCCCCTTGTTTTACAAGAAATCCACTGTCCTAAAATCTCGACTTAAATTCCATTTCAAGCTTTCCTTTCAAAAATTATTACAAACTTTGAACAAACGTGTTAGTATTGCAATCAAAGTTATTTCTTTAGTTCATCTTCAAAATGTCAAGAGGCCGGTATTTCCGATATGGAAGGATAGAAAAATAGAACAAACTATATTTTTCTATTGTACTGTCCGTGAGGCGCCAGCAGGTGCTTTATTCAGATTATAATTTTTAATCTAGCGCTTTTAATTTCTAACAAAGACATAAATACATGCTAATAAATCTTGATCGAACTTGTTGGTTTTAGCAATAACTAAACTGGCGAATAAAAACGACATTGGTTTCCACGCATTTCGGGTGTCAACACCCTTTATCAAGTTGTATCAAGACATAACTAATAATTACAATTTGAAAATTATAAAGTATGAACTTCAATGAAGCGTAAGAATATATTAATTGCAAAATTATGTTTTGTCGAATAACAATAGTGACATAGAACGTATGTTCTTATTGCGAGAGATACCCATTTAAATAATTTTTCAGATTGTAACCATTAGTTATTTCTTGATAATGGGTATTGACACCCGAAACGTGTCGAAACCAATGTCGTTTTTATTCTCTAATAAATCTTCCTTGGCAATCAGTACAACGATGATTAATTCATGCTTCAAAAGTTGGCAAAAATTATTGATATTTACCAATTTAGGCAGTGTACATTATTTGACTAAAGAAAAAATAAAAGAGTCAAATTATGTGCAGTAAAATTGTATGGCACAACACATATAGCCCTGTTTTAATGTTTGTCCATAGCCAGCTAAAAAGATTTCCCATTTTTTTGCACTTCGACTGCTTTTTATGTCTTTTAAATTTTCTGGTTGCATAGCTGTGTCCAACTTTTTACCAACTATAGGAAGCTGTGTTTCCTTGTACACAGGTGACCCATAACAAAAGCATCCATGCAAGCATTTCTTCAAAACCAATAGTATTGCCTTAATACATAAGATGTCTTCAAATGATAGCGTTAAGTCGGGCATTTACAGCTGCCATGCTTTCAGCTTTGTAGTGGGAATGAGCTTAGAGAAAGAACTGATTTAAAATCGCAGTAGCGATACACACAGAATGTAGTAAATAAAGGACGGGCGAACCCGTGGATTCATCCACGGGTTACCGTCTAGTTTCATAAAATATTTCATGTTCTTTTTTTGTAGATTTAGCATATAGTTCAAAACCATTGTGGGTGAGGCCGAGTCAGTGACTGAACAACAGACAGTCCCGTGGCTGGAAACAATGTTGCCAACAATCCAGGTATCCGCTAGGAGATATTTTTAGCGCTGATGAGTTTGGGTTATTTTATCAGTGCTTGCCTGACAAAACCTCCCAATTTACCAAAGAAAAATGCCTTGGAAATTAAAATTAACAAAGAGCGTCTAACTGGAATGGCTGCAGGAAAAGCGTTTGGGGAAAGAATACCAATGTTTATAAATAGGAAGTCAAAGACTCCTCGTCGGTGCTTTTAAGGCGTAAAACACATCCCGTGCCGTTATCGATCCCAACAAAAGAATTGGATGAATTATGAATTGTTTGAGAAGTGAGTCAATGAACTTGATCGACATTTTGGTGCCAAACAGATAAAAGTAGCATTAATAATAGATCATTTTCATGCTCACCCAGAGGTCACAGGGGTCAAATGGGTGGAGCTTATCCTTCTCCCTTTTCAGGTGACTTCTGGCGCGACCCCATAAAGTTTGTGTAGAAAATAATGACACCATTTTTGACTAATTTACTCAAATCTTTCTTTCCCCTAACTTTAATGGGGAACTGAGTTAACTCCCCCGGTACTTTCGACCATACCGGCCGGGTCCGGGATTAACGGAAAATCTCGCATTTTTGGTTTACGGCCATTGAACTGCTTTCACTCTACGTCTGATCAAAAATGATACCATTTTTGAAAACTACAAGTCTCGTGCTTTTCAGACAAGACTATGCTGACAAAATCCCGGGTTTATATTCCTAACAAGACGTTTACAATTCCTTCAAGAAGTCAGGCATCTCAACCGAGTCAGTATAGTCACGCAGTCCATGGACCAAGGAGTTATTTGATCCCTTAAGACGAAAGAAACCTGTTCTGCAAAATAGTACACAATGTTACGCCCGACGGTAAAAACGGGCCCCGTGATCCAGGGACCCTAGAGGCTGGGACGCAAGGCGAATTTTTGGTTTTAAAGTATGAAGAAGACCGGAACGCTGCAAACGTAAATATGACAAAGAGAACTTAATTCAAGTTTATTTTTTTAATTTTTTAATTAAAGATCTTGTTCTTTGCGGTGTTTTGGTAAGATATATATAAAAGTTTTTCGAAACCACAATGGTAGATGCAGAGCAAAATGACAGTCGTGTAAAAGGTTAGTAGGTAGTTTTAGATATGTTGAAAAAGACCGGGATAATAATAGCTATCAAACTATCTAGCTAAATCTAACAGTCAAGTTGGATTTATTCTAACATCTGATTTGTGTTTTTTTGTGCGAAACTTGAAATTAAATGCCAAACAATAAGAAGAAAAAAATGTAAAAAAAAGAGGAAAGAATGTTTCCTTTTCTTTTCTTTTCTTATCTTTTTATTTATTTTAACATAAATAACAATTTTTCTTGCAAGAACAAGGCTTTTTTATTGCCTTTTTTCAATTATGTCCCGTCAGGCGCGTTATACTAGGGTTTAATCCCACTTTCGAAGTAATTTACTCGGATAATTTCAAAGCAGCCATATTTGTTATCGCCGTAGGCATGTCCAAATTTAATTTTTATAGGCATAGAATTTTTGATACGCATAAGGGTAACGTATTGTTCTTTGCTTTATGAAAGTGACTCGAAAGATCTGTTATTAACCCTATAATAACTGTTTATGAGGGCAATACCGGAGAATATTGACCGATGTCAAAAATACGTGACAGAAGTCAATATTCGAAGGTATTGCCCGAAATAAACAGTTATTATATGGATTATTATCCGGGTACTGCATTTTACGACAAAAATATAACATTATAAGCAGGATGCATATATAAGCAGAAACCATGTCTTTATAGAAACTATTCCCATATGGAACGTACATTCGAACTAAAAATATATATATTTTAAATCGAATATCGTGTAAACATTACAGGTTTTTATTGTAGCTGCTGACAATATAAAATTCTTTAAAAGATAAAAGTAAGTTTCACTTCTGTTTCGCGTTTTGTTTACTCTTTTCCGTGTTTATTTACATTTAATGCTACCATATTTAAACTTTAAACACGGTTGCTATTTTTTGTTAGTTAGTTAATAGTTGCTAAGTTATTTTGTTGTTCAAGTTAAGACGTAGTCGAGACAACACAAACAAAAGTACAAGATTGTCCGTGCCTTCAAAATTTTAAAATTCTAAATGAAATTTATGTTATAAACGTTTGGTGAATTTACGATAAGAAAGTCAGGGAATTCTTATTTCAGTCGCAGAGAATGAAAACTAGCTGCCCCCCTGCAGTATTTGTATAGCTAGCTATAGTTCAAAACTACAGCTGTGCTTGTGAAAATCAAAGTTTTATGTAATATATATTGTTTCACTCATTTTTTGGAAGTCGTATATCGTAGTAAGCTTATCTTATGATGATTTGTGGTGAATGTTGTTGTTAGTTAGGTATTTAGCTTGTTCTGTTTCTTGATTTATTTAAAAATATATACTATATCATATAGTACACGATCATATACTATATCATATAGTATATCATATAGCTAGTATGTGTTTCTTTACTTGTTTAGTTACTGCTTAGGGTGTATTAGACCTCTTTTTAAGGTAGTTGATCCGCAGCAAAAAAACATTTTAGGGTTACCTAGCTATGCCTTGCTAAGAAAAGCTTCAGTGGTGCATTTATCAGTTTCTTTGGGTTTATTTAGTACGTTTTTCTATCTTTACACTGTATATTGTAAAACGTTCAATTATTAATTCACGCCCCAAAGGTGAGTGATTTATTGTGAAGGTCTCCAGCGGCCATCATGATGAAAGCAACCTTTGCTTTACTTTAAATCATATGGCTTGCTTGCACAAATATCTTTTTCTGTAGCATATGGCTGAGGAATATGTGGGTCTACCCATGTAGGTATAAATACCTCCATGGTCTATCAGACTCACTAGAGCACGTTTTAGTTTTTAACAAAGTTAGGATTAGTAAATCACGCTGAACATGATGCCGACACAAAATTATTGTTTTGTGTCACCAAACTGCCATGTTCCGCCATTATTAGTCCAAATATTATAACTGCTTAGTTTTTCATAAACTTTGGCACAGTGTAAAAAACAATCATACTGGCAATGAAGGTAAGTTACTGATATGTTTGTTCTCTATGCGGTGTGATTTCCAACCTACCACGGTTTCTTGTTTTCTTCACAAAGGCCATCCACAAACGCGTTCTTAACCTTAACATAGTGAAATAAAAAAAAATCTCAAATTGAATTTTATTCTCTCTTTAACATTGTAAAAGGCGTAATTTTTTCTAAATGAAAATTTCCAAAAAAGTCTGACAGGTCATGCATGGATAGCCTCCGCGAAGGAGCGTTATAATAGTATTTGGCTTTTAGCTCAAACAACTTGGGAATAATAGGTTTAAAAATGTATTTAACGTATAGAATACACCATGCTTTCAAAAATCATAAAAAGGAAATTTACGTTACTTTTTTTAAAAAATCAACAAAAGCAACTTTTCTACTGTGCGAGTTTGTTTTTGGAATTAAAAATTATTTTAGTAGAATTTGGAGTTTTATTGATTTTGCACAAAAAGGACTCCATTGAACACCAAACGCTTTTAAATTAAAAATTTCCTTTGATCAGTCCGTCACACTCACGCAAAAAACAACGCTTAAAGGTAGTGACTGCTTAAATTAAGTATTCAGTTAACTGAGAGATCAAGTCTTACTATTTACGAATTTCAACTTAAAAGTTGAAGAATAAAACTTCCAAGCTGTAATGTTGTTTTTCTGATTTTCGAAGCTTCCCCTCCATGCTTCCGATCACATTCTCCATTTTGAAATCAACGCTGTGCACGAAAATGAGGCTTTTGTAATATGTTTTCCATTTACGTCAGTGGTCATATTCCATCAAAACACAAGACCAATAGGTCTCAAGGAAATGAATGAATTTATCAAAAAAACAAATGTGAGTTTTACCCCCGTCACCAAGAGGGTGAGATTCGAATGAATAATTTATTACTTTTTTTCTTCTTTTAGAAACTTTGAAAAAAAAGGGCCTTGTACACATTGGGAAAAATTATGTAAAGAGAAAGAAAAAAAAACGGAAGTGAAATTACTGTTATATCGTGCAACCAAATACATTTTTGGATTTTTTATTGACAAAAAGTATTTAAAATGTTTTAATATTATACTAATTAGGTACAACTGTAATGTCAGCCCAAGTTTAAATTATGAAAGAAGTGTTTGAAAATATTTGCGTGAAAACAGGGCCCTAAGTTTTATATCCCGATAAGATGTGCGCTAAAATCTTTGGGTTTTTGGAAGAATCGTGGCCTCGTGTGCCAGCGTATCGCTGCAGTAATAAAAGTCAGCGTGAAAAAGATAGAAGTTTCTTTCGCTTTCCTAAAGATGATAAATTGTGGACAGTATGGGGCTGCTGGACTTAAAAATATATATGTTTGCCGTCACACCCGGGTGAGGGTTTCAGCACTGACCCGGTCGGTCGGTCGGTCGGTCGGTCGGTCGGTCGGTCGGTCGGTCGGTCGGTCGGTCGGTCGGTCGGTCGGTCGGTCGGTCGGTCGGTCGGTCGGTCGGTCGGTCGGTCGGTCGGTCGGTCGGTCGGTCGGTCGGTCGGTCGGTCGGGATTATATTTTATTTTTATTTTCAAAGCATGTCTATCTACGATATATTTTTTTTATATTTTAAAAGAATGTACTAAATAAGCGCCACCAAAAACACAAAGCTTATGAAGCCCGCGATCAAAAACGGTTGGTGGTATTACGAAGAGCGTAAGGTATAGAGAACATTAAACTCGGCCCCTTTCCTTCATGCTGACACTCTTATGCTCTGCTGGTGCATTACACTGAGACTCGAACGAAAGACAGGAGACCATTTGGAACCATGCCACAAGTCAGTCCGACCTTCATCGTCACAGAAAATACTGCGAGAAGAGTGCGCACTCATGCAATTTATATATAACCAGAACATTGGAGAGGTTAGGTGTCCTGTACCCTAATACAGCTTTCGGACGAATGTTCTCGTGATGTAATACCAAAGAAAAAACATGTTGAATAAAGTTTAAAAAATCTTTTTAGAAGGGGAAAGAGAAATCAAAAATGTCTAGAAATATAATTAATGCCAAAAACATATAGCAAATCTGCCAACACATCATCGCGTTCAACGTTGTTTCAACTTTGCACTCGTGGTTGATACATTTTACAAAATTCATTTTTTTGGGGGTTTCGTTTTTAAGGCCGGCTTTCCTGCATCTGGCAAAAAGACAAAAAAAATTTTTGTAACGGTGACCTTAAAAATTTTCCACCCCGCGCTATATTACTGACCCGGTCAGTGTGTTATTCGAAACCCACGAAGAGGTTTGTGGCGAAGCCCATTAAAAAAGAGAAGGAGTTTGAATATCTAATACATATCATTAAGAAGGTCATTGTACATGCGTCAAGTGAAAAGAAAGCTAGTGCATAAAAGAGGAGAAAACGTCAATATGCGACAAAACATTGCGCCGACAGAGCTACCTGACAGGGATGAAATCATTGTGAACTCCTTGAAATACAAAAGAATTAAATTGTAATTTATATGAAACCCGTAGAGTTATTATAAATACATTTCCTTAGTTTTCCCCGTCTCCTCTCCAAGAACAATCCACCTCGGGAACTTCCGTCGGGACTAGGGTACTCTTGACGTATCCTATTCACAATACAAGAGGGTATGACACGACGTACACCTAATCCGAATCATTAAAACTGGGCTGGGTTTCCGAGCCACTTGCTCTAACGGGTTCATATTGAAAGTCAATAACATTAATTTTATTGCTTTTAGTCGCCATTTTCATTGAAAGATTGTTTTGAAAAAAGTTTAAAGAATGTATCGAACGACTAGAATGCAATATCTATATTATAATGCCCGTATACGTCTGTCTGTCCGTCTGTCACGCAAAATGGTAGCTTAGCTGCAACGGGCGAACCCGTGGATTTTTCCACGGGCTAACGACTAGTACATATGTATTCCACAAGGAAAGACATCTCAGCGTTACTTCAGGGGGTTTATGCTTTTTCTTGTTCTCAGTCCCGAAAGTTGTATATGACAACTGACGTCAAACGCATAATTACGCATATTATTTTTTTTACCCAGTCTCTAACCGCGCAAACATTCAGAATGAACAAAGCTGTGCTTCGACATGGCCACATGAAATAAAGTTTTGTTTATGTCTGTTTTTATCAAAGATTGATGGGAAAGGTAGCAGTTTTCTTTGTCAGTGTACGAATATGAGTTAGTACAGCCATTACAATTTTCAAGCAGTCACTACCTTTAAATAAAAAAGTCGAATGAAAAACCTAGCTACCAATTATTTTTTAAAAATGTTTGCTTCTTCATAAAGTACCTTGATATCGATCTTACTTTCAGCTTCAGTTATATCAACTGGACGGCAAGGTTTATAAATCGTTGTGCCATCGGCGTATTAAATTGTGACAATGTTAATTATGTTTTGCAAATCGTTTACATACAGCTGGAAGAGGACCGGTGCTCAAATTGATCATTTGGGTCACTCCTGACTTATTAAGTATTGATTCTGATTGGTTGATATCGACTTGCACAAATTTATCTTCGATTTAAAGAATTTTTGAAACTGTTGTGAGAATTTTATATCCCTCATTTTCTTAATCAATATATAATGGATATCGTGTTAAATGCTTTTAAGAAGTCAACCATGACCAACAGTGTTACTTCTCTGAGTTTACGTAAAGCGGTGCCAGTCCTATGACCTTTTCTAAACCCATTTATAGTCTCTTTATAGATAGCATTACTTTCAATGAAAGGCAAAAGTTGTTACAGTACAATTTTTTCACCTTTGATAACGTGAGATGGAAATAGGACGATAATAAGGCAAACTATTTGGATTGTGGACTTTGTTGACTGGTTGTATTCGAGTTGACTTCCACAGTGTGCTAAAGAAAGATTTTGTTTCATGCAACTGTTGATAATGTTAGTAAGTGGAGAAGAAATATGCTCAGCAGCTATTTTTAAATACTTTACTGAAATTTAATCGGGACCGGTAGATATGTCGATCATTACGTAACGATTTAATAATTCTGTACACTTGTGCATAGATCGTAAATTGCAAAGAAAAGGTATCATTATCGGTTTCAACACTGTCGACAAATAATGATATCTCTGAGGGTGATGTAACTTCCCTGCCAGTGGAGGACGTACCATGTTGACTTTTTTTTATAGATCATTGAAAACATCAAGCGTGTCAGGATCACCTATTGCAAACAGTAAAATGTATGGTTGCTCATAGGGTGCAAAATTCAGTTACTTTTTAATTTAGCATTCAGACTTTTTTATTCAGTATTCAGACTTTTTAATTCAGACATCAAACTTTTTTATTCAGTAATTAAAAAGTAACTGAATAGCTGTTGTTCTTCGTCAGCCATGTTTGTTCTAACTAACGGGGAAGACCCACCTAAGTTAAACGTTCTTCCCCACATTGTAAAAAAAATGCCGTGAACGAAAAGTCCTGAACATAAATGTCTAAATAATAAAAAAGTCTTAATGGTAAAAGGTACTGAAGTCTAAATAGAAAAGTCTGAATACTGAAATAAAAAGTCTGATGTCTGAATTTAAAAATCTGAATGCTAAATTAAAAAGTTCACTGAATTTGGCACCATTTGAGCAACCATACATATGTACACGAGAAATATTTTCTAAGACATTTGGCTGATTAAAAGATCTTTCAAATCGAATTAGTTGAATCTTGGTTCGCATCTCGGTAAGAAATTCAAAATCTTGTCAAATATTTTTGGAGTTTTGAGCACATTTCTTAAACTAGTCTGCAAGTGGGTTTATGCTCTCCACCAATGCTCTAAAGTCTTAATAAAATAATTTTACTGAAAAAACTAAAATAAGCGAGTTTTATTGAATTTCTGATTATTCCTTGTTAATGCAGTGAATTTTTTCGCTTCTCCTAAAGAGATTAAGATGTTGAGTCTAGAACTGTTGTTCCACAGTTCTGCAACCGCACGGCTTTCTTGTTAATTACAATTGCCAACAAGTAGTGTCATTAAAAGCAAAGTTGATTAGTGTTGATACGGTGTTTTTAATTATCTAATAAATGCATACTTTAAGTGCAATTACTTCAACGTAACGTTAAAAACTTTCGTTTTACTTATTTTGCCTTCTTACAAAACTTTATTAGTAATGCTGTCTAATAATAGGTAGATAAGTCTTACGTTTTCAACGTGTACTTAATTAAACGTTTCTGAAATGTAAGGCAGTGGGACCCACGGCAGTGGGTCTACGTAGCAAATCATCTACCATACGCATTTACAAATATAAAAAAATTTTATTCGCGAAATTGTGATCAAACTTAAGACTCTTACAGCTTCTCTCGTTTTCGAAACGTCTTTTTTTGCCTTGTCAACAAATAATTAACTTTCCAAAACTTCAGCGCAATTGACGGCTAAGGAAGAAACGTGAATTGATCATGATTGGTACCATAGGGTAGCCTAACGCATCCTCTTTCTAAAATATGAGAAGCAATATTTATAACAACCTTTAAGCGTAGATGAAATTTTCAAAACAAAGGCCGTATATATCTTTGAAATTAGGCAAATTGAATGACTATGAAAAAGTGATTAACAGTACCATACGTGATCTATTATTTGTTTATTAGTCTAACGGTGTCAGGAGAGATGCATTTAATGACAAAAATAGCTACAATGCATAGCAAATTATGATGGAGATTTCTTTCTGCTGAACAGTACCCCCATTAAACTCCTATTTTCTCGGTAATAATTAACCTGCATCATTTTTAAACATTTTAACGACAACAACACTTTACGGAGATAGAAGCGGTTTATTGTAAGATATTGTCGAACAAAATTATTTACAAACAAAGTTTAGCACTAAACGTGCTAGACTGGGAATACCTTTTGTATGTAGTTAGGTGAAGAGTATCAAGTTGGTTGTATTGTGAGTATGTGCCTGTTATTTATCGTAAACAAAGCCTGCTTTGAAGAACGTGTGACGAAAATTATTTTTAGTCTGCGTACTTTTATATTTTGTATTTTTTGTCTTGAAAATACTAGCTCGTTATTGTTATTAGATCCATAAATAAAGATCTAGTTATTTCACTCAAAACTCATCAATAATAGAATAATTAATCACTAGCTGTATACCCGTGGAAGAATCCACTGTTTTTCTCATTTAATTCATGTAACAGATATACGTCCATCAAAAAACAAACAATACAGCAGTGCGAATCTTACATCTGCATTATTATATAAGTGACCAAAAAAATTGAAGGTGTCCAACAACTGCAGCTATGTGACATTTAAATTACTTGCTCTGACCCTCTGACAATGCGAAAATTATTCGGAAAGAAGTTTACCAAAGCATTTCAAAATACATCTCACCCATAAAATTTAAATCACTCAAAATGTCACATACAAAAAAAGCTGATCAATGTCAAACACAAATCTCTTTCAATGTATATATATGTTAAAATCAGTAAGTTTATTGCAAACCCTGCCAAAGGTTGACACAAAATGTGAAAAATAAACAATAAATAGAAGTTTTTATCTAAAGTGTAAAAAATGGATTGCAAGGATAAATTATAATGCAACAAAACGTTTTTTGATATATTGCATGCGATCCTTCCACACTTAGCTTTAGACAAAATCTAAAAAAAAAAGGTTTTTAAACCCAAAATTAATAATAATCATTCCTTTTAGCAATTTGCATGCTGTTTTACCATCAATAAGTCTTACACAAAATTTCAAATCTCACATAGTATTCTGTCCCAAATGTTTTCATAAAATATATATAAAAGTCATAATGAGTCATAATGCAGTGCCGTAACCACCGGGGGGGGGGGGGCAGGGGGGCACAGGCCCACCCAATAATTTTCCTACTAAAAAAAAGAAGAAAAAAGAAAGAGAGAAAGAGAGAGAAAGAAAGAAAAGAAGAGAGAGAGAAAGAGAGACAGAGAGACAGAGACGAATAAATAATCTGATGATATTACATATTCACATATCATACACTGATAATATGGATTTATACGAAGTAGCAAGGAATTTAGAGAGAAAGTCGCTCAGGAATATTGGGACCCTTCCCATAGATCATTATTATAAAAATCACTGAATGTTTTAAGGGGACTGGCAGCACCTTTAAAATTTCTAGTGCTCTTATTATTTTTAATATTATTGTAGTCGTGTAATGTAAATATGTATCTCTTTCTATCTTTTGGTTTCTGATGGAAATTTTTATCTTAATTTGGATGCCAATTAAACAATGCAGCTTTTCTAAATTACAAAAATATCGGAACATTCATCGTGATTTTTAACATTGAACCATGAGATCATTGACGTCTGGAAGGGCGTTTTCCGCCAATCTAGAGATGTAAAATTTAAAAATTTCCCACTCGACGCCCACCATGGGGGCGCCACTATATAAAGCGAAATTAATAGATGTAAGTAATTTTTCTATATAGGTCCCCCCCAATAAATTTGTGGTTACGGCACTGTAATGAGTCATGTTAAAACAACAGCAATCAATCTATCAGTTCATTTAATGTCAATTTTTGCACCAAATTTGCACCAAAAATACAAATTCTTAATAATACTAAAATCTCTTATTTTGGTCCTTCGCATACCGACGGTCTCCCACAAAAGTTTAATCAAAATGTAAAAGATGAGAGTTAACGACAAAATCAAAGTTTGCAAAATTTAATTATTTTGGTACATATATCTACTGCATATGCCCTCAAAACAATATTTTAATTCAAAACGCCAAAGAAAAACAGTTTGCAACAAAAATCAGTTATTTCGATGATACTGCATACACTCTTTCCCCACAACAGCTTCACAAACTGTAAAAAAAAGAATGGTTGTAGGGAGTGCTTCTGACTCAACAAAAATCAGTTTTTTTTACATTTGGCATGTTGTCCTTACCCATTAAATCTTACACAAAATTTCAAAACTACGATTTGGAACACATCAAATTTAAATCGAGAAGGATCAGTCATTTCGGTATATTGCACAGAGTCCTCCCCGATAAGAATTTATACAAAATATAGAAAAACACAGCTTGCAAGGTGTAAAATTGAATTCTTCTTCTGTGTATATATGGTCCTTCCTCGCAAAATTAACATAAAATGTCAAAAAGGTTCAGATATAACATCTAACACAACAAAAATCAGTTCTATCAGTATATGTCATGTTATTATCTTCCACAAAATGTTCACCTTAAAGTTTCACAGACACAGCCTGTAAATTAAAAACAACTAAGATCAGGTATTTTGGTCTATTTCATACCATTCTGTCCCAAATAATTTATATACAGTACCGCCTGCGTGTAACTTTACATGTACGCGATAGTTATCACCTTCGCATGAGCTTTCGGTAGGGTCAGAACTTTCGTTGTTATTGTTAACCTATTGTTAAATACATGAGCTATTTTTGCATGTTGAAAACAATAGAGTTCATGTCTTGTTCGCGAAATTTAATTAGCTCATGTGAACTGCGTGTGTCCCATTGTTGTATTTAATTGCTATAGTCGTCAAGAGATCAACGAAAGAAAATAAAATTTAACAAAGATTTATTTATCTATTGTTTTTACTCACGAACGGCCATGTTAAACCATTCGTTTATAAATGTCATGTTTTCGCTGATGCTCGTGTTTTACGAAAGCGTGCGTGCAATTTAATTTTTTTTCACAAAAGCTAAATGTTCATACGTAACTCTTAAAAAAAATAAGAACGAAAAGCGGTGATAGAAATGCTTTTTTAGATTGCGTTTTAAAAAGTTAAGAACGAAGAACGGCGATAGAAAAGCTTTGTTAGATCGCATTTTAAAAATTTAAGAACGAAAAGCGGCGATAGAAATGCTTTTTAGAACGCATTTTAAAAGTTTAAGAACGAAAAGCGGCAATAGAAATGCTTTTTTAGATCGCGTTTTAAAAGTTTAAGAACAAAAAGCGGCAATAGAAACACTTTTTTAGATCGCGTTTTAAAAATTTAAGAACGAAGAACGGCAATAGAAAAGCTTTTTTAGATCGCATCGCAAAACAAAATGTTCTCACAATGAGTGTTTAGATCTGTCAAGAACGTCAAAAGTTAGATTTTTCTTTCTTCGGTATTGAAATTTAATTTGTTTTCGAAATCTTATCGTGAAGGGGAAAGTCCTGAAAGTAGGGTTTTTCCGTTTGCGCTGTTAAACGTTGCTTTTTATAAGAAGAACTTTTAAAAGTTTTGCATGTTAGAAAATATGCTTCGATGATAAAGAATTATTACTAAAAGTTTTAAAAAGTAGCAACATTAGTTTTTTTTAAATATTAAGTGTTATGTTTGTTCTTTTTTCTAAAATAATATATTTCAATAGCCTTCGTGATCTTTAACACTTTTAAACAATAACATGCATGTTACATGTGACAACAAAAGGATTCATCAAATCTTTTTGTTATGACTCGCGCACGACGATAACAATAGAAAGCAATTAAGTTCGTGTGTAAACAAAAGATATGTGAACGTTCTTTATGTAGACATGAGATCGTTACATGAGGTCGTAAAACTCGCGTACATGTAAAGTTACATGCAGGCGGTACTGTAAAAGGTAAAAATTGAGTGGTAAAACAGAAATTTGCAAAATTCCATTTTTTTATATGCATATATTGTATATTATATGCCTTCTACAACAATAAGTTAATTCAAAATGTCAAAAAGAAGAAAAAAATAGCTTACAAAGAGTATAAAATCGAAATCAACAAAGAGCTCTTTTGGTGTATTAAATATGGCCATACGCACAAAAGTTTACACTAAATGTAAAAAAATGGTTGTGTTTAGTAATTCTAAATTAAGAAAAGTCAGGTCTTTTAGCATGCTGATTTATGTCTTTGCCCACAAACTCTTACATGAAAATGTCAAAACCACAATTTGAAACAAATTAAATTTACATTTTAAAAATAAGTAATTTCTGAACTTTATTTTCAGAATATTTGCAGGAAAAGAACTTCGCAAACCAAAAAAAGAACCAGGAAAGTGTTTAAAATTTTCAGGGTTAATAACGTTTGATGGGTTTTGTGGGAATTTATATATATAATGTGGGAATATATATATATAATGTCAGAGTTGAATTTCTTATTTTAATATAAAAACATGAAAGGCTTGCAAGGTGTAAAGTCAAATTCTACAAAAATTAGTTCTTTCGGTATATTGCATGATCCTTGTGCCACAAAAGTTAACACAAAATTTCAAAAGAAAAGCAAAACAGTTTGTATATATTATATATACCATGTGTATAAATGGAAAGTCACCCCAACCTTCCCTGTACATTTTTTACCCTAAATGTAAAAAAACATGTAAATCCTTCCCCCGCCTCCCCCTCAAAAATCAATAAATAATCAAAAACCCATGTAAATACTGCAACAAAATCAAAAAATGTGAAAAAGCTACGTAAATTTTCCCCATAATGTCAAAAACCTCTATCAATTGAGAATTTAAAAAAACACAGGTTTTTTCGGTGTTAGCATGTAGTAACTCTCTCGAAAAGGTTTAAAGTTTTCTTAAAAAACACGAAATGTCGTAAACAAAAACATTTGAGTAAGAACATCTAGAACATCAGAATTACTACATGTTAAATAAAAATCCTTTTGTCATATTGCATGCAACCGATGTAAGTTTAGTTACACAAAATGTGAAAAATACATTATATATTTGCATAAAAAAGAGTCCTTAAACTATCCTTAAATATTATAAATACTTTCTTAAAAGGTGTTGTAGCTTCTTATATTTTCTTATTTAGGCTTAAAAGGTCAAGTCAAATGAGTTACAGCCATATTCCTAGCAAAGACCACTAAGATAAACTACAGTACCTACAGTAGCTACATGTAAAAGCAACATAAAATTCACAGGTTAGCTAGGTATACTGGGAATCTTTAGTTGAAAGCTAACATTAGCTAGCTACAGCAGCTAATAGCTGGTCACTTAAACTGGAGACTTATCTAGGTATAAAGAACATGGCTACATATATATAAATTCCTAGCTAGCTAGCTAGTTGTTGTTGGTGGTTGGCTTTTTATGATGCTAGCTATAAAACATGTCTGGCATCAATAATATCATCAAAACTGAAATTAAAACATGAAAAAACCTTACAGAAACCTTGCTATGATTAATTTGTAAAACCATGCTTTTCTTCAAATGTTTTTTTAAAGATTTATTTTGAATGAAAGAGTAGAGAATACTCAAAAAGAACAGCCATCTTTTTCGTATAAACATAATTTCCGTTTTATGCTAGGAACTTCATTTAACAGTCAGTATGCTTTGTGAATATCTAATACCGTTTCATATGTAGCGATACCTATATATATATATATATATATGCTCATAAAGATTTTTTGGCTTAAGGGTATATATATTTATATCGATATTAGCTGCGGGTTATATATTTACACCTTATGTGCGATTTCTATGAAGTACAACCCTAACTTTTTTAGTTAAATTTTAGCTTATAGCCACGTCATAAAAAAGTGACCCGTGATTTCCGTGTGATCACAGTTTTCACGCAAGGGAATTAATATATAACTAGTCGATAAGGCCCGTGGAAAAATCCACTTAGGCAATAGGCCATTGAAAAAATAGGTTGCTTTAGATGTTTTGCTGACGTCAGCAGTGCATATACAAAAAAAAATGTTCTTAAAATCTTACACAAAATGTCAAATGTCAAATCTTACACAAAATAAAAAAAGAACAGCTTGCAAGGTGCAAAATCTAGTTGATAAAAAGTTACAACAACGACACTCACAACACCAACACTCACAACACCCACCAAACCGACAGTAAGAACACCGACAGTTACAACACCGACAGTCACAACACGGATAATAACAATGTTAGAAATAACGCATCTCAAATATGTACATCTTATAAGTGATTATGTTGAAAACCCTCAGTATTTTATTTTGAAATGTCAAAAAGGAGGCGTGCAAGAGGTTAGCACAAATCAACAAAAATAAGGTCTTTACACATTATAAACATTGTCTTTCCCTTAAAAGCTTAATACAAAAATATGAAAAAGCCATAGTTTGGAAAACATCAAATTTAAATCTAGAAAAATCAGTCATTTCAGTTGCATAACATCCTCTCCCACAAAAATTTACACAAAATGTAAAAATCAACCAGTTAAGAACACAAAAATTTTTCTTTTTTAATATGATGATCCGTACTGCCCTTTACCAACAATTTTGAACCTAAATGTCAAAAAATCAATAAGCAAAGAATAAAATTGAATAAAAAAAGATCATTATTTTGGAAACATTGTATACGGTTCGTAAACAAAAGATTACACAAAATGTAAAACAGATCGGTTTTTTGAGAAACACATCTAAATCAACAAAAATAAGTTCATTCAGCATGTCGTATATTGCCATTACCCATTAATCTTCCACAAAAAGGTTATGAAACACATCAAAATTTAAAAAAAATCAGTGATTTCAGTGCATACAGTCCACCCATTTAGATTACAAAATATAAAAAACAAAAACAGTTTCAGTCAGAACATTAAGTAATTTTTTTATCATCAGCAAACATTTATCCCTACAAAATTTTGTAAAATTCTCAAGAAAAACAAAAACGTGAAACCATGGAATTTTCTTCCAGCAAAATTACATCACATACAGTTAGTTCTCCCAAACAATAGTTTATAATACGAAATATAAAGACAAAGTTGTTTATATAGTCTTAAGATGTACTTACATTGTACGAAAAGCTTAACAAATAAATATATACTTTTTAACTTTCAAACTCGTTTTATTTTTTACTTAATTAGTAAACGATGGCTGTTATTTTTACCGATAAAGACATCAGCTTTGCAACAGCTTACAGTGAAGTCTGATTCTACAAAGATTTGTTCTTTCAGTATATATATTGCATGTGGTCTATTTCCAAAAAGATTACACAAAATTTCAAAAACAGCATTTTGCAACACGAACAATATGAACTGACAAATTTTTTTAATCCACGTATAAACCCACGTATATAAATTTCCAATCAAATGTCAAAAACCCCTGTAAAAAAACCTGGCATTTTACATGTAGGCTGACAAAAGTTTAACAGGATGACGAAACAAAACAATAAAAAATAACTTAACACACACACTTTAAATTCTATAAAATTCGTTCCACTTGTCATATTGTGGTCCCCTTGTAAGGTTTACAGGAAATGTGAAAAAATTATTCTCTATGGGCATAAAAATGTGTCACAGTATCCTAAAGGTTCAAGAAAGATTTTGTAGCTAGCTTGTTACATCATAATTCGTGTTCAAAAAAGAAGAGAAGTTTGACTACTAAGGTAGCTATAAATACCTAAAAAAAGAGGAATAACAACAAAATTCATAGATTAGAGCTAGCTATGGGATGGAGCCTTGAAGCTAACATTGACATTAGCTAGCTAGATAACAAAACAGTACCTAAGACACCCAGTTAAATATACTTAACTTAAGCTGAGGAGACTTAGCTAAGTCTATAGCTAGCTATTTATGCTTAGTAAAACACATATAAAGGGAAACAATAGCAATGCAGCAATGTAAAAATTATGACATTTGCAGTTATAGTTCTACAAACCAAAACTTTCTATTTCGCTGGCACATTTGTTTGGTAGCCAGCTAACAGCTTTATGTAGCATTTTGAATTTTAGGACAAATACATTAGTTACGCACCAGGAGACACATTAATTATGCATAAAAAACAAAACAAAAAACGCGGTAAACTATAAAAATTTGAAGCTCTAAAGGATTTTTTTGAGAATAGGATTATCCTTGACAATTTTAAGTGTCCTACATATAAAAACGGAACGTCTAAAAATATCAAAGTTCTTACTTTTTTCTGAATTCCAAGTCACTTGAACTTGAAACGCTAGCATTCATTTTCTACATCTAACTTTACTTTACTACTTCTAGCTCCACTCTTCACTTCCGAAGTAACTTATTGTGGCTTCCAACTTCACTTTTCTACTTTTACTTCTACTTCTTCACTTGGACTTTTCTTTCTTTCTCATATATTCTTTTTTGAAACACTTTACTATTTCACTTTTTGCACTTTTTTGAAGACGAAGGGACTGTTCCTTTGTTGTTGTTTTGTGTGTCGATGTTAACCCTGTTCCAAATTATATGCTTTTTTAATCCACTCCACTTCTTCACTTTGATGTTCCTTGTTCTTAATATCTGCACTTTTTTATGACTCGTAGGGATCGTCGAAAATAAGAAATTTTTTATCCGCTTCTTTAGTTCGCCTTTTGTCGAGAACTTTGTCGAGAGATTTTTATGTTTGTTTGTTTTTACGCCAAGGAAACTTTCTATTCGAATACCGTCCGGTTCGAAAGTACGTATTTGAGCGAATCATACTGCTTATTTTCTATCACGTGGTTTCTAACGGTTGCGAGACAAATGTAAACAAAACAAAAAAACTCGACAAACTCGCGCATTCGGGTGATAAAAAATATTGCGTTTGCAAAAGTCACAGACAGACAGAACTGGCTTATTATTATAAGAGACTAGTCGATAAGGCCCGTGGAAAAATCCACTTAGGCAAAAGGCCAATGAAAAATATGTTGCTTTAGATGTTTTGCTGACGTCAGTAGTGCATATACAAAAAAAAAATGTTCTTAAAATCTTACACAAAATGTCAAATGTCAAATCGCATTAAATCCTCCACACAAATCTTACACAAATTAAAAAAGAACAGCTTGCAAGGTGTAAAATCTAGTTGATAAAAAGTTACAACAACGACACTCACAACATCGACACTCACAACACCAATACTCACAAAACCGACAGTTACAACACCGACAGTCACAACACGGATAATAACAATGTCAGAAATAACGCATCTCAAATATGTACATCTTATAAGTGATTATGTTGAAAACCCTCAGTATTTTATTCTGAAATGTCAAAAAGGAGGCCTGCAAGAGTTAGCACAAATCAACAAATATAAGTTCTTTACACATTTTAAATATTGTCTTTCCCTTAAAAGCTTATACAAAAATATGAAAAAGCCATAGTTTCGAATACATCAAATTTAAATCTAGAAAAATCAGTCATTTCGGTTGGATACCATCCTCTCCCACAAAAATTTACACAAAATGTAAAAATCAACCAGTTAAGAACACAAAAAATTTCCTTTTTAGTTCCGTAGTGCCCTTTACCAACAATTTTAAACCTAAATGTCAAAAAATCAATGAGCAAAGAATAAACTTGAATCGACAAAGATCATTATAAACATTGTATACGGTTCGTAAACAAAAGTTTACACAAAATGTAAAACAGATTGGTTTTTGAGAAACACATCTAAATCAACAAAAATAAGTTCATTCAGCATGTCGTATATTGCCATTACCATTAATCTTCCACAAAAAGGTTATGAAACACATCAAACTTTTAGAAAATCAGTAATTTCAGTGCATACAGTGATTTCAGTGCATACAGTCCTCGCGTTTAGATATAAAAAACAAAAACAGTTTTAGTCAGAACATTAAGTAACTTATTTATCATCAGCAAACATTTATCCCTACAAAATTTTGTAAAATTCTCAAGAAAAACAAAAACGTGAAACCATGGAATTTTCTTCCAGCAAAAATTTACATCACATACAGTTAGTTCTCCCAAACAATAGTTTATAATACGAAATATAAAGACAAAGTTGTTTATATAGTCTGAAGATGTACTTAGTGTACGAAAAGCTTAACAAATAAATACTTTTTAACTTTCAAACTCGTTTTACTTTTTTCTTAATTAGTAACTATGGCTGTTATTTTTACCGATAAAGACATCAGCTTTACAACAGCTTACAGTGAAGTCTGATTCTACAAAGATTTGTTCTTTCAGTATATATATATTGCATGTGGTCTATTTCCACAAAAGTTTACACAAAATTTCAAAAAACAGCATTTTGCAACACGAACAATATGAACTGACAACCATACCATCCTCTTATCAATTTTTTTAACCTAAAGTCATAAACCCATGTATATAAATCAAATGTCAAAAACCCCTGTATAAAAACCTGGCATTTTTATATGTAGGCTGACAAAAGTTTAACAGGATGAGGAAACAAAACAATAAAAAATAACTTAACACACACACTTTAAATTCTATAAAATTCGTTCCACTTGTCATATTGTGGTCCCCTTGTAAACTTTACAGGAAATGTGAAAAAATTATTCTCTATGGGCATAAAAATGTGTCACAGTATCCTAAAAGTTCAAGAAAGATTTTGTATCTAGCTTGTTACATCATAATTCGTGTTCAAAAAAGAAGAGAAGTTTGGACTACTAAGGTAGCTATAAATACCTAAAAAAAGAGGAATAACAACAAAACTCATAGATTAGAGCTAGCTATGGATGGAGCCTTGAAGCTAACATATTAGCTAGCTAGCTAACAAAACAGTACCTAAGACACCCAGTTAAATATATTTAAGCTGGGGAGACTATAGCTATAGCAATTTATGCTTAGTAAAACACATATAAAGGAAAACAATAGCAATGTAAAAATTATGACATTTGCAGTTAGTTCAACAAACCAAAACCTTCTATTTCGCTGGCACATTTGTTTTGGTAGCCAGCTAACAGCTTTATGCAGCATTTTGAATTTTAGGACATTAATTATGCAAAACATTGAAAAGAAATGCTAGCTTTTTTATAAAAAAACGCGGTAAAATATAAAAGTTAAAGAATTTGAAGCCCCAATGGATTTTTTTTGAGAATGCGATTTTCGTTGACAATTTTAAGTGTGTTACATATAAAAACGGAACGTCTAAAAATATAAAAGTTCTTACTTTTTCTGAATTCCAAGTCACTTGAACTCTAGCATTCATTTTCTACTTCTAACTTTACTTTACTACTTCTAGCTCCACTCTTCACTTCCGAAGTAACTTATTGTGGCTTCCAACTTCACTTTTTTTGCTTTTACTTCTACTTCTTCACTTGGACTTTTCTTTCTTTCTCATATATTCTTTTTTGAAACACTTTACCATTTCACCTTTTGCACCTTTTTGAAGACGAAGGGACCGTTCTTTTGTTGTTGTTTTGTGTGTCGATGTTAACTCTGTTCCAAATTATATGCTTTTTTAATCCACTCCACTTCTTCACTTTGACTTTCCTTGCTCTTAATATCTGCACTTTTTTATGACTAAGGGATCGTCGAAAATAAGACATTTTTTATCCGCTTCTTTAGTTCGCCTTTTGTCGAGAACTTTGTCGAGAGATTTTTATGTTTGTTTCTTTTTACGCCAAGGAAACTTTCTATTCGAATGCCGTCCCGTTCGAAAGTACGTATTTGAGCGAATCATGTTGCTTATTTTCTATCACGTGGTTTCTAACGGTTGTGAGACAAATGTAAACAAAACAAAAAACTCGACAAACTCGCGCATTCAGGTGGTAAAAAATATCGTCTTTGTAACAGTCACAGACAGACAGAACTGGCTTATTATTATAAGAGACTAGTCGATAAGGCCCGTGGAAAAATCCACTTAGGCAATAGGCCATTGAAAAAATAGGTTGCTTTAGATGTTTTGCTGACGTCAGCAGTGCATATACAAAAAAAAATGTTCTTAAAATCTTACACAAAATGTCAAATGTCAAATCTTACACAAAATAAAAAAAGAACAGGTTGCAAGGTGCAAAATCTAGTTGATAAAAAGTTACAACAACGACACTCACAACACCAACACTCACAACACCCACCAAACCGACAGTAAGAACACCGACAGTTACAACACCGACAGTCACAACACGGATAATAACAATGTTAGAAATAACGCATCTCAAATATGTACATCTTATAAGTGATTATGTTGAAAACCCTCAGTATTTTATTCTGAAATGTCAAAAAGGAGGCCTGCAAGAGGTTAGCACAAATCAACAAAAATAAGGTCTTTACACATTATAAACATTGTCTTTCCCTTAAAAGCTTAATACAAAAATATGAAAAAGCCATAGTTTGGAAAACATTAAATTTAAATCTAGAAAAATCAGTCATTTCAGTTGCATAACATCCTCTCCCACAAAAATTTACACAAAATGTAAAAATCAACCAGTTAAGAACACAAAATTTTTTCTTTTTTAATATGATGATCCGTACTGCCCTTTACCAACAATTTTGAACCTAAATGTCAAAAAATCAATAAGCAAAGAATAAAATTGAATAAAAAAAGATCATTATTTTGGAAACATTGTATACGGTTCGTAAACAAAAGATTACACAAAATGTAAATAGATCGGTTTTTGAGAAACACATCTAAATCAACAAAAATAAGTTCATTCAGCCTGTCGTATATTGCCATTACCCATTAATCTTCCACAAAAAGGTTATGAAACACATCAAAATTTAAAAAAAATCAGTGATTTCAGTGCATACAGTCCACCCATTTAGATTACAAAATATAAAAAACAAAAACAGTTTCAGTCAGAACATTAAGTAATTTTTTTATCATCAGAAAACATTTATCCCTACAAAATTTTGTAAAATTCTCAAGAAAAACAAAAACGTGAAACCATGGAATTTTCTTCCAGCAAAAATTACATCACATACAGTTAGTTCTCCCAAACAATAGTTTATAATACGAAATATAAAGACAAAGTCACGCGGTGAAAAATTATTGACGTCAGCACCTCGTTTCCAAGTTATTTGGCCTCAAAGTTTTAGGTGCATTGTAATGGCTTCATTAATTTAATATAAGCTATTGACGTTAAAGTAGTGTTATTTTCGTCGCGCCGTAACGTCAGAAAATTTAACATATTAGACATGCATTTTTCGGCAACATCAAAGGAAAATGAACACATCCACTTTGCCTGTCACAGACACACAGACACACTTGGCGTATTATTACATAGATATATCATTTTATGCATGATTGATCATTCTGTTCCATTCACATTGTCACAAATTAATGCTATTTTAATTGTTCCATTGACATTCTTACATATTGATACTATTGTAATTTAGCTTCTGACAACATTTTCACATCTGACCATGATTCTGATGATGATATCCCAACAACCAAAACAAACGTTGATTTACCAGGCACACCAACAAAAGCTGAAACTCGTAAGTATTGCATTCTCTATTACTATTTGCATTTGTGTATTCTTCAACTACATACTTTCAATCTTGTGTAATATTTCATATTTCAATTCATAATCTTTCTCCCTCACAATTTCAGATTCAGAAATAGAACAACCATTTGCATTAAACAACAACGTGAATCTCATCAAATTGTTATTATCCACCACCACCAAAAAAAGAAAAACAAAATGTTACGTATTTTTTCCTTATAAGTTCTTCCCCCTCAAAGATTCTGATAACGATTGGATTTACCAAGACGCCCAACCCGAACTATCTTTTGATAATTTTTTCCTATACATCAATTATGCAACTTTGTAAAAATTCTTCCTTTTTCTATTAATTCATTTCGTAGATATTGATGGATACATCAAGCCCGTGTCACCATCCCTGACATCAAAAAGAAGCAACGAATTTTTTGATGCCCAAATTCTGACCACCACTGGAGTGAAAAAGATCAGAATCATGGAAAATAGCATAACTAACCGAAATCTGTTCGTAGGTAAATGCGAACTAAAATCTCCAGTGAAGATATCAGGTTTACAACCTACCGAGAAGGTTACTTTCTACAACTCAAACACAGGCTCCAGATTAATGGACGCTCCCAATATAAGCTTTAAATATGCAGAAAACAACATAAAGACCATCAAAGACATTGAACACACTGACAATAAATCCGTAATTGATAGATTAGGAGTTTTACGTTGGACCGACAAAACAAAAAGTGTGCTCTGTGGACCAAAAAATTCGAAGCACGAGAGGGAAATTCGTTCAGGAATGCACTGGTGTAATAAAATCTCTGCTTGGAGAGAACGCATAAGTAAATTCCAGGAAAATAAACCATATAGGTTCACAAGCCTCCTCGTCGACGAATATTGTGGCAAACGCCTAGCAACGACCACATGTACAGAGTATAGAGATTACGAGAAAAACATAAACATAGATTGGGATAACCACAACATTCAACCGATAACCACCAAACACTGCTGTCCAGTCATCGAGTCGGTAAAAGTCAATCACTACCTACAGTATGCTAATCTTAACTGCAAGAGAAAGGTCACACCTTATCCAGGAGAATCAACAGTGCGTTGTGGCTTTTGCTAGATATACTAGATACCTTACTGTGGAAAAAACGGTGTTTCCTTGATAAAATCATGTATTCGTAAAATCCGTCGGAACCTGGTAAAAGATAAATTCGTTCATTTTAAAATTATGTACGACATAACGAAATTGGAATTTTTTACAAACACGAAGGATGCTACACCTCTCCCGTCTAAATCAAATGTTATTTACCAGTTCTCCTGTCCTGGTTGTAACACACAATACATTGGTAAAACTGAACGCCCATTGTATGAAAGAACCTTAGAACATGCATGGAGTGATAAAAATAGTGCGATACGTAAACACATCGATACATGCAATGGCGTTGCTCACATAATTGGCATTAACAACTTGCTTGATGACGTCATGCTAGGGACAATGAAGTCCGATTATCACACATAAATTGTGTCCAATCAAACGTTAAAGTTATAGATCGCAGCGATAATTGGAACATTTTGTTGATAAAAGAAGCGCTGTGTATCAATCAATTGAAACCTGCATTAAACCATGGTTTAATGGCCTCTAAAGAACTATCACTATTTTAATGTTACATATATAACGGCCACTTGTTGTGAAATATTTTATTCTCTGATGATGACTTGAACTATAGTCGAAATATTAGAAACTGCAAAAATTTTGTTTTATTTATGATCTGGCTAACGTGATTTAAATAAAATGAACTTATTCGACTTTCTTTTTTACTTTTCTGTTTAAATTGTCATATGGCTCAAAATTTTAGCTATCATTTGTAAAACTTTTTATAACACTTCTTCGTTGATATTGATTCATGTATATAAGCCAATTTACAGTCTTAAAAACATCAGTAGTTGTTACATTGCAGCTTTTTTATACATACTTCTTTCTTTCGTTTTGGAAACTATGCATATTATATTATATTTTACGACTTCTGTTGATATAGAAACATATCTATATACACTTTTTACATCGAAAAAGAGAAAAACTTGTAAATATATAGCTCTTCGTTAGTAACAATTTGAAACTATTTCTTTTATTAAAGTAAAAACTAGTCTTTCGTCATCACAAGTCACTTTCATTTTCACAGGTTTCATCCTTAGTTGCAAATTCACTGTTTACAAACCTAAATACTTCCTTAACACGTTGAACACGTATGACGAATTTACTCGTCTTTGAGTTAACCTCCTTCCACGGCTTGGTACATTAGCCGCTCATAACTTTCCAACGATTTATTTTCTAGCCCCTTTTCTATTCGAATTTCCAATCTGCACTGACTTGCGAATCCAACAAACCCCAATGAAGTACTCTATTTCATCGACCCGAACTACGCTAAGCTACGAAAGTTGATAGACCATAACAACGCAGAGAAATGGTCATCGCGAGCACTAAATGGGTAGGCTACTCGTACACCAGGACTTACTGCCTTCCTCTGGGTCTATTTCGTCTTGTTGAATTTTCCGTACTACATACCACAAGTCGGGGAGTACGGCTTTTTTGCCTTGCACTCATTGTTGTCTACCGCTGTCCCTATTTCGTAGCGCGATTCGTACCGGGATTTGCTACCAGACCATGAGAACGCAAAGAAATGGTTCACGGGTAGGCTATAAATGGGCGGCACTTAGTTTGAAACTATATGCTAGTAATATAAATTATAAACTCTGTACCATGTTATTCATTTCTGTTACGCGATAACACTTAAAACATTTCGAATGCTTCCCTCATATGTTACTTTTACAACACACTGTAAGCTTCGTATTGTAAGTTTGGCGCCGCCTTGTTAAATATCGTAACGCTGCAGACAAAAGAAAATATAAAGATGAAAACTATTTTCATCTTCAAACTTGAACTTTAGTATTATTTCCTTCATTTCCTTGTTTTGCACATATCGAATCATTTTTTAAAAAAAAATTAAAACTGAGCACATCGTCATTCAGTTTTACGAATTTATCTTTTTGCCTCAGGTTCTTGCGTTCTTGCTTCTGCTTGATTGGTAACTTGGTTTGAAATCTGGTGATTCTTATCTGCGAAAATGTTTTGATAATCAAAAAAAGAATTATAAAGAATTCCTCTTCTAAACCGTTCCCCTAAGTCATCGAGCTTGTTAAGATGTCTGTCGGCCATATTTTCTTGGCTTTAATCCAATTTTTGTTCCGCGTTTAATCAGAAAAGCTGGTGCTAAAATAAAATATGGAACATTGATTAAAAATTTCTCTCAATTTCTAGTTTCTCAAACACGTGGAAATAAAATATAACGAACAATACGCAGTGTAACCAAATCCTCATTTTCAATTCACGGCTAACGAAGTATTATCTTGGATAACAGAACATCGGAAATTCGATACTAACATCAAAGTGACAATGCTAACAAAAACAAAACACAATTCACATGGACGAGTGTCTGAAATTCAGTAAATATATATATATTTTTTTGTCTGCAAAAGAACATTGTAAACTCTTGTTTAATCAACCTTGGCACGATAGGATCGCGATAGGCACTTCTTATTTCCACATAACCCTGATGATGAACCAGCCTCTTGTCCTGTATACGTACATCGGAACATTTAAATTCAAAGTCTAAAACAAGAAAAGAATAAAAGTAATATATAATAATAAAAATAATAATAATAAAACACAAACACAAACAAACAAATAAAAAGTTTAAAACAATTTTTTACCTTCTGTCTTTGACGGAAGTGATAATACACTTTGTTACCAGGATTTAAATGCAACTTCTCTAATCCAATCAAATTCGTTCGCATGTAGTACCTTCGTGTCTTTTCTGAACTGTTTTAAGGGCATGCCATAACCAAATGTTTCACCAAGTGCATCAAAGGCTTTCTGCAGTTCGACACGAGCTACCTTACGTGAAGATAGTTCAACAGCTATGTTCTTATAACGTTCCTTTAAATAACTTTCAAGATTGTTTCTTAGGTGATTTATCTGCTAGTGACGCAAAGATGCTGACCGGGTGGGATACTTTTTTGTCACATGGCTCACAAATTTGAGATGTGATTATGTCATGGTTTATAAAAGAATACGTATAAAAATATCATTACATTGCATTGCACAGTAATCATAAATGAAAAGCCCTTGTAGCCCTTTGTTTTTGAGGGTCTTGTAGGGTAAAAGATTTCGGATTTTCAGCTTTTGAATTGTACTTTTATTCCATATTGGACCATGCACAGAAGCTTAAAATCCGAAATCTTTTAGCCTACAAGACCCTCAAAAACAGAAGTTCCCAATTTACTAAGTAGACAAAATAATTTTAAAAAGGCTATTTTAACAATGTGCAAATTTGAAACTTTTCAAGCAAAGAAGACCTTGCCAGTTAAACTTCTGTATATCATCCTCTTTAATTAAAGATATTCACATCAGCAAAATTGCTGATTTGGAGTGCTAGTTGCGTGAAACAGTTGGTAACGTGTAGAATAATTATGGTTCACCTGAAACAGCTCTTACTTCAAAATATTGTGTAACGTTGGATAAATTTTTCAACAGCTTGAATTTAAAGAACACAGTTAAACATGAATGGAATGAATGTGTCGATGATGTACTTTTTGCATGGTTGGATGAATTTCTTTTCTACTTCACAACATGGAAAGAATCTATCAATGTTTATATCTTAACAGACAGTTTAGAAAACTAAACTCAATCAAAGAAGTTCTCCAATTCTTGTTAGAACATGGTGTACCCTACATTTACTCTGAAAGATTTTGTCAGGGTGATTTAGTAAACTACCTTGGCAGACAGCGGGCAATTGAATGTCATCGTGACAACCCCTCCGTTAGATATGTTAGCTATAATGATAACACAATCAAGTCCAATTTTCAGTCAGAGCAATAGATGGGAATGTGCAAGGAGGTAGCAACAAATTTAATGTTATTGACGATACACCTTTACTAAAAAGAAACCCGGTAAACAGAAGAGTTCCGGACATAAACTTATACTGTCATAATGGCTATTTTTATAGCCGCAAATTTTGACAAAATTCATTTTCAGTTACTTTTCATTGTTGAACTATTTTTGTTATTTGTGGTGAAATCAGAGAAATGGGCTGGAACAGTTTTGCGAAACTTCGGACACTTTGCAAGAAATTATTTTCGAGCTCGTAGAGACTAGATATTGATAAGGAGCTGAGGTGTTTGTCCAACAATGGAATTTTTCCCTGATTTTGAGCGCCTCCCGTATTTGACATAGGTTCGAACCTCACCCGGGTCAATTTCTTTTTTGTTAGGATTTTATCGGAAAGTAGCGAATATTTTTTTCATTCCGAGGCATAACAATCCGTTTCCTGAAAGATAAAGCAAGAGAATGAGAAAAAGAGAAGAAGAAATTATTGTCATGTCCAACTACCCGGCCACTGGGGCAGTAATTAAAGTGTTTATTTTCAAATCATATCACCAAATTTACAACATTTTGGCACTAAAAGTCGCGTGTGTAATGGTTGGTTGTTGCTTTTTCTATAGCTTGGGCCGTAAGAGAGAACAAAGTTTGGTTTAAGAGTAGCACGCGCCAGTTAAAGGAATCTCGTAGCCTAGCCGTGTGATCAAATCCGACTACACTTATTTTGGCGCGCAAAGAAATGATTTGTCTAATTGTAAATAGTAAAGAGTAAAAGAAGTCTTGCCAGCTGCATGTATAAAGTCCGTATCTCTGGATCTCGGAACCTTTAACCTCCTAAGCGGTAATGTTACCTCTTAGCTAATTATACATATGGCGTTGAAACTATTGAGCCAGGTTACATACCTGCGGAATTTCAGTAAAGTATCAGCGTGACATTTATGTGCAGTTGCAAAGTTACTGAAGCGCAGTAGCACGAGTTGTAAACATTAAACGCCATCTTTGCTTGCTTAAAATTGAATGTGACTGTCAACGTCTGTGTTTTGCGAGCTAGTTGATGTATCTTATACGTCGTGTTCAAATTGATAAGGCAGAATAATTTTTAAGAGCATCTTGTGCGAAAACATTGGCAGCGTCTGACAAAGTAACTTATTATTAGGCAAAACAATTACACATAACATGGACAAATGTAAAGCATATTTACAATGTACTGTACAATGGTCAGTCTTCATGTTGATAAAATGGATGCCAAAAAGTAATGTTTTTTAAATGTGTGGCTATAAAAATAGCCGTTTTGACAGTTTTTATAGTTCATGTCCAGGACACTTTCGGTCAATGTCCCCATAGCAGCCCTGTGTTTTTTATGAACATCCTTTGCATAAAAAAAACCTCAAAGAATATGTTCCAAAATGTTTATGCAAACTTCTTTTCCAACCTTTGCGTCAACAGTATAACAAACAGCCTAGAAATTAGACAAAATAGAAATATTTCTTGAGCATTTCTTCCACGATATCATTGCATTCCAAAGTTGTTGTGAATTTTGAAGTTTTTAATTGAAAATTTTATTCACATTCTCCAAATAGATTTTGCATTTGTCTGTTTACTTTCCACGTATATTTACCAGTGTCTGTGAGCATGACGGTATAAAAGAAGAGGAGATACATCTTCTTTAGAGCTATTGAAATCATGCGTGATGCAAAAACAGGTGCCGCATTCAAAGAGAACGAACTCATCTTTAAATTTTCCCGCGGGAAGTTAGTTTGATTGTTTAAAAACGAATTGTGCTTGGCCAATTCAGACCAACTATCAATCAATTTAATTCATACAAAGAGTCGCCAAGTGTTGTGGGCAGAAAGCATCTGCGCAACTAAATGCTTTGTACAGATTTAAAAACATACTTCCTTTTAAAGCTAAGAGTGTCTTAGCAGAAAGTTTTGTGTATTCAAACACTACTTATTTGGAATTTCTCATCCTCAAAATCACTTTCTAGGGTCGAAAAACTGCATAACGAGCCCTATATTTTGTAGATAGCGAATATTCAGAGAGAAAAGAAAAGTACATTTCTAGCAAGAGCAAAAGTAACTACATGAAAATTATGCGAATAAGAAATCTATGTATAGAGATTTTTAAATCTCTTAATAATTTAAATCCGCCATTTATGTTAGACATCTTTCAACGCAGCGAAACAAACAGGCCAGTACGAAGTCAATATGTAAATAATCTTAAAACATTGAACTTTAATACTAAGAATTTTGGGGAAAAATGTCTTCGCTCATTGGGGCCTAAAATTTGGAATACTTTAACTTCCGAATTGAAAAGTTGTAACAGCCTTAAAAAATTTAAAACGAAACTAAAAGAGTATGATTTCAGTCACTCGGTCTATTTAAATAATTTTTCATAATTTTTATACATTTTCATAAAACTATAAACAAATTTTTGTCGGATTTGATTAGTTTCCTGTATATTTGTAAATATGTATTTATTTATTTTATATCAGGAAGCTATTTGTACATTGTTATTTCTCCGACGTTAAGTAAATTAAGAAAGAAAGAAAGAAAGGCAGATGTTTGTAGCTAAATTTAAAAAAATCACATTATAAACAAAATATTTTAATAAAATTGGTACAGCTAGGATGTCGACTAAAGAGGCAGTTTCAGAACTAAAGGCTTACTTTGATGCAAAAATTTCTACTTTGAAAATAGACATTGTATCTGAAGAAACCTCAAAGAAGAGAAAGAGAGAACATGAATTTAAATATAAGGCGAATAAGAAGCAGTTTGAATTCAACCAAGAATTGAGAGAAAACCTCGAAGAAACTATGGAGTTAGTTAAAATGGTTCAAGAAAAAGATCTGCAAAGAAAATTCAAACCGCTATAAATGAGATCAAAGCAAGAAACAAACTTATACGCATCGCTGACAAGTCACCAGGTGGCGGAGGGGGCACCGTAGCGGAATACGAATCAGACAGTATAGCGAGTGATTCTGCAGACGAGAAAAAAATAAGTGCAGCTGAGAAGAGAGCGTTGTCAAAACAACAAAAACGGAAAAAGATTGTCCCATCATCAACAATAACACGTAGGGACCAACACACCAATTCATCTTCTGGGAGGCCTAGCTTCAGAATCGCAATGCCTAGAGCAACAGCAAAACCGACAGACATCTGCTTGCAGTGTGGTGGCCATGGACACTGGAAAAGAGATTGCACAAAGCCCTCAAGCAACGGGAATAATTAAAGATAAGTTACTTCATTTTAACTTAGAGTTTTTAAGAGCCAAAGAAAGGTCTTGTAATAATTCTGAATTAGATTCAGACATTGTTAAGGGAAGACTGAAAAAACGTTGGCTGTTCTGGGAACAGTTAGGGGCTAATAAATTTATTGTAAATATTTAGAAAGAAGGATACAATTGCCTTTGTTAAAAACACCGGAATCAAAACATTTCAAAAATAATCTGTCTGCTCCATTGACGAACTTCTCGTAGCTGGTTCAGCAATCGAAGTACCTTTTAAACCAGAGGTTATCAATCCTTTATCTGTCCCTGTTAGCTCGTCTGAAAAAAAGCGTCTGATTCTTGATCTTAGACATGTAAACGAATGTCTGGTAAAAGAACACGTAAAATTCGATGATTGGCGCGAGTTCAGTCAGTTTGTTCGTCCTGGGTCTTTTTTATTCAAGTTTGATTTAAGAAAAGGATACCATCATGTCGATATAAATTTACTTGGGGTTTTCCTGGAAAAGAAATAACAAAGAATCGTTTTATGTTTTTACTGTTTTACCTTTTGACCTTTCTTGGGCTCCAGGTGTATTTACTAAGCTCTTAAGGCCACTTGTTTCTGTCTCGCACAAAGATTCAATAAACATATCAGTTTATATCGACGACGGTGCAGGAATTGAATACACATATGAGAAAACTAAGAATGCAGCTAAGATAGTTTGATTACTTTTGAAGAAATCTGGGTTTGTCATTACCGAAGAAAAAACAATATGGGAGCTGGTACAGTGTATGACTTGGGGGTGACAATAAATTTAGTCAAAAATACTTACAAAATTAATCCAGAACGTATCTCATCCATAATTTTAACAGCTAAATTCCTATTAAAATGTCCTTACACTACTGCAAAATTGTTGTCTCGTTTAACAGAAAAAATTGTTTCGATAAAATTTGTGTTATCAAATATGGTCAGATTAAAAACGCGTTTTCTATACAATGCAATTGACGATCAGTTATGATGGGACAGTAGATTGAACATTCTTAATTATCCCGAAGCGCATAAAGAGATTTTGTTTTGGAGAGACACTAATTAATTGTGGACCATTCAAAAGCAAAGGTTTTTGTTTATTCTGATGCAAGTAACAATGACATGGCTTAGAAGCCTTTTGGGAGAATCAAAATGGGTTTGTTAACGAAAATATCTGTCACAAAAATTTCAACTAACTTGAGAGTGTAAAGAGCTTTATGTGGAGAGAGCTTGAAGCTATTAGATTTGCTTTAAAAGCGTTTGGAAGTCGTTTTAGAAACACTTGGAGAACAGATAACAAAGAAGCAATGTATGTAAGTAAAAATGGAAGTAACAAACCTGGTTTACAAAAACTAGCTTTATTGATTTATAGTCATATAAAATATTTTAATATTTCGTTGGACGTAATGTGGGTTCCTTGGGAACTTAACGTAAACACGGGACTATTTTTCAAAATTGGTTGATCCTGAGGATTGGGAAATAACTCAAATTTCTTTCGTATTTCTAAACACTAAATGGGGACCATTTACCATCGACGGGTTCGATAACAAAAAGGTTAACCGTTTTAACTCAAAATATCTCGTACTTGGTACAGAGGCTGTAGATGCTTTTTCTCAGGACTGGCGTTTTGAAAATAATTTGTTCGGCCCTCCTGTATCTCTTCTTATCAAAGTGATAAACCGTATTAAATCTTTGAACGAAATCCAAGGGGTGCTTATTTTACCGCATTGGCCTTCCGCACAATTTTGGCCTCTCCTGCACAATGGAAATGGTTACAAGGAATTTATCCATGACTATTGGCTTGGGAGCAATACTTCTGGGATCTTGAAATAAGGACATTTTAAAGATTCTTTGTTGGGCTCTTCTAGATATAAAGGAGGCATTGTTGCTTTTAAAGTCAATTGTTGACTTCGCAATAATTAAAATATAAATGAACAGGGTTCAAACATTTTGAATTTTGAAAACTAGGTTTTCTGGTTCTTAGCTTTGAAAGCTAATTTTGAAAACATCTGATGAAAGAGGATACTAATATCATGGATTTATGTATACATTTAGGTCATTCGACTTACAGTATTGTAAATACAATCGAAATCCACAACTCAAGTCTCTTGCTGAAAAGTTGAACGACGTTCTCCTACATGCCCGTGCAGAGAACACAATAAAGAAATACCAATCTTATTTCAATAAATGGAGAAAATGGTGCGACCAGTTTTGGGAAGTCTTTCTATTGCCATCGAAATCCCAACATGTCGTCTTGTTCCTTGTCAGCCTAATACAATCAGGTGAATCTTTTAATGTTATCGAAAGTAGCTATTGCGCAATAAAATAAAAGTTACGCAGATCTTACGAATACGATATTGTCCGGATACATTTTGGATGCAGCTAAACGAATCTGCCACCATCCGAAAAAGAAGAAACAAGCTGTCACTGTGAGTCAGGTGACAATATTACTTTATTAGACCTTAGCAACTTACGATGATAACGAGGTTATAAATCTAAAACTGTTAGACGTTAATTTCAAAGAATCCTATGCCAAGCTTTTTATTGAAAAATCGAAAACCGATCAATTTCGTGACGGATCCTGGTTGTTTATTTCCAAAACATCATCTGACATATGGCCTGTTAAAATTCTAGAAAGTACATCAACATGGCCTGCATAAGCGACGATGGAGAGTTTCTTTTCCGACCAATGAACTTTTACAAAACTTCTGCAACATATTGCATCAGAAAGAAAAATACACCAATTTCATATTCAACAGCTAGATCTGCAATCCTGAAATACATTAAAGATATCGGGTTAGACTGAGACTGTTTGGGACGCATAGCTTCCGGCGAGGTGGTGCTACTGTAGCAACCAATAGAAATGTAAATGATCGCCTTTTTCAAAATCATGACAGATGGAAATCTGTAAATGCGAAAAACGGTTATGTTGACGACAGTGTTGAGAATTTGCTATCTGTGTCATTAGGGCTAGGCCTATAAATATTTTAATTTGCATTTTAGCGATATACCTTGTTGCTACTGCTTCTGTTACAAGTTCTTTCTAGACTGACTCTACTCTAAGTGATAAAGGACTAAAGATAATAATAAATAAAGTTATTTTCGTTTGAGGTACGAATTAGAAAATAAATGAATTCATTTTTGTTTCTTTAGCGCGCCTTTATCACGTCTTTTTACGGGTGTGTCGTCTTACGACTCACCACAAGTCGATAGAATTGACACTCCCACCCACCCTTAGATTAGAATGATATTTGTAGGACATATATTGAGGAAAGAAATATATACGGTATATTTTGTGTTAGATATTGTATGACACTCGCTGTACTTTTCTAGACTGACTCTACTATAAGTGATAAAGAAATAGAGATAATAATAAATAAAGTTATTTTCGTTTGAGGTACGAATTAGAAAATAAGCTAGTTTGATTGTTTAAAAACGAATTGTGATTGCCCAATTCGGACCAACTGTCAATCAATTTAATTCATGCAAAGAGTCGCCAAGTGTTGTGCGCAGATGTTTGTAGCTAAATTTTAAAGCATCTTCACGATAGGGTTTTAATTTGTTCCATAATTAAACAGCATCATCTGTTGAAAAGTTGACCTTTTTTCAGACAACTTACATCTTGTTGATTCTGGTAAACAAAAATCAGGAAAACATTTTTCGGAATTTCTTCTCAAGATCAACGAGTGAAGTTTCTTTGAAACCTCTTCTTCTTTTGTCAATTTAATTCCTAATGAGCCAGCAGCTCAGTTGATCGATATATGAGGTGTATGTTTCACAGAATAATGTCTAGTCAAACCACATTGTGATTTGCAAACCTTCTTGCAATGTTCACAACGATAAACGTCATCTTGTCCATAGTTTTCAACTCCTGTTAGGACCAATTCTTTAATTAACTCCACTTCATTATGAAGAAAACCACCTTCAAGTAGGGTGAACAAATCATCAAGATCTTCTCCAGTCAAGTAATTCTCTTCTATTTGTGCCGCCATTATCAACTTGTTATTAGCCAAGTTGCAAAATCTGCGCCAAGATCAGGTAAACAGTGTACGCCCACGAAATTTCACTGGTTTGATACGTCTTGATCTTAATTTTAATTCCCGTTTTAGAATAGCATTCGCTCGCTCTAGTTCCATAAATCGGATGTGAAAAAGTCAGGAAGGCGTACGTCCCCAACATGAAACAATATCTTGCTGTCAAGATATTTTCCTTCTTGCACACGTCTTATGCAGACGCATTGGCTGGCTTTAAGCTTTTTTTCCTTTTGTCTTTGGATTTATTCCCGACCGACAACTATGGTTGTAAATTCATTACATAGGGAAATGAGTCATCGCCTAAGACGTGCATTTTAGATAAAATATTGACAATTCAAGATAACAGTCACATTATTCCAGAACTTGATATGGGTCGTCATATTTTGCACGTCAATGGCATAACCCATAATGACCTACATTACAGTAATGTTATTGTACGTAATCACATTCGTGTGAAGTTTATTAATCTAGGAAAAGCAACCCTTGTTTCTGATGCTATCTTCTATAACCTCAATTTAGGATCAGAAACGCATAAAAATACAACCGTTATCATCGTAATTTGGTCCACGAATTGAGAAATATACCATGCACTGTGGTTACTTTTCAGTCGGACACTTATTCGCTTGGTTATATTTTCGATTTAGTCGCCAATTAGAAAAACTTATACAAGTTGCATCTGGAATGATGTTAAAAATTCTGTGGAACGACCGGATTTACCTGGGTCTTTTCCCATGTAAAAAGTCTATTATAACTATTTTATCGTGCAATTGATCTAGTTATCCTTTTTAAACTGTCTCGTATTAAGTCGTATTAATAACAAAGAAATTTTATTAAGTTTGGGTGCATCTGTTTAGCTTGACGCTTTCACATGGATGGAACTAACATACAAGCTGTACACTCCACGCGTACGTGCTTGATGCAGAAGCTTGAGAAAAAAGAAGAAACCATATATTAATTATATTGACACAATTGTTAGAAATTCCCTAAAACAGTTACATAAAACTATGCTTTAACTATTAAGAACAATATGAAAACAAATCGGCCTGGACAAATAAGAAAATCTAGCTTGAGGTTAAATTTTAGTGGTTCTTGTAAAAAATAAATGCGTGTAGGTACAGTACCATAAGAAATCTCGAAGCGATTGTTTAAAAACATTGTAATGCTGACAACTATTAAATATACCGTAGGTATTGATGTATACACGCTACTGCGTACTGAAACAAAACACTGTTCGTATATGTACGTATATTTCACTGTTGCGTATACTAACATATGCGCACTCCTTTTCGCGTACACAATAGTATAATAGAAAAGTTTATTTTGTGACACGGAAACAATATTTTCGCATGCAAACACATTTTGCGCAGTGATGTCACAAATACCTGGTGTTAGAGTTATATTTGAACACCAAAAAATAGGGTCGCCCGCTTCTTTCAAATGGAGCCTTCACACAACATTTTAAGCTAGTTCTCACGACACTTCTCACTTACGGCTGATATTAAACCGAAACAAAATAATAATTACTATGTGGGAGACAACGAATGAAAAAAGGGTTGGTTGAGTGACTCTAACATCAAATATTTATGCCGTCTGGCTTAATTCTCTTAGGTTGCAGGCTAATTACCGGGGTAATCTTAAGTCAGGAAAAAACATAATCGGTAGCTGATTAATTAGACGATAATACAAATTACAAAGCACAAACATACTAACTGAGTGAATGAGGGAATTATTAATTAAGGGTGTTTATTGCTTAATTCAGCTATCTGTCCAGTCATTGCCATTGCCATTGCTATATTATGTCATGATATATATGCGAGGCTATGTTTTGACAGCTACAGATGTCATCGAGGGAGGAGGGCAATGATCGTAATCATCTGTGGCTTTTTAGAGATAATTAGAGGATCGAAATCAACCAATGAGATGACAGCAATTGAAGTAATTAACTTTTTACGGAGTCGGATGGAAAAACAATAGATTGATTAAAATTTTTCTTTTTCCTGAAAGTTCGCTTTCTGTTACATTTGTCTCGAACCATTTCGCCCTTTTTCTCAATATATGCTTTTTGAAGTGCTGGTAACCATATTACTGGAAGTTAACAGGAAATACTATTGGTTTAAATATTTCTGTTTATTTTTAATTTATTATTTCTTTCACTTTTTTTGCTGGACTCTCGATCTATGATATGTTTATTGTCTCAGTCAATAATATGATCATTCTTCCAGCTATGGCCTGCTATCTCAAATTTGTCTGTATCTGCGTTGTGTACGGTTCTTTTGTGCACACTTTGCTTGAACTTTTGTTTCGTTTCCCCGACATAAACAAAATCACAATCCTTACACTGGATTTCGTAGACAATATTACATTGCTCCTCTAGACATATTTTGCCTGGATTCTTCATTCTGATTTTCAACCTTTTCCAATAATGTCAAGAACAACTGATTAAGTGGGTTTTTTTCGTTTGTTCCGCCTCTCAAAGAATATCTTAAAAACTTTGCATGCAACGAATATAAATGTGTTACGAGTAAAAATCTGTATAAATGATGATTTTGTTACGACTCATGTTGATTAATTCCACGATTAATTACACGTACAATAGCTAGCTAGCTACAGATTAATTTTTGTTATAAATCTTACACGGATGACACTTGTAGATGGTTTTACTATGTTAAGCCATCCTTTTTTTAAAAAAAACGGAATGCACATTTTAAAGTATGGAACTGCAAAATCAATGCTTAAGGTAAATTGACATAATTTTATTGAACATTAAACATCTTCTGGACTTTCTCAAGTTGGTTTGGTTGGTTAAATGTCCTTTGGATGTTTAGATATGTGGAAAGATGACAGTATGTACGTAGTTGGCTCAGAAGTTCTATGGAATATACTAAACCAAATACGTAAATTTAGAGCTAGGCAGATAAACTCCTTCCATGTCTTTTTAGCTAGCTATGTTGCTGTGTCAAACTGTGACTCTTCCTTCTGACTTTGATTTTAAGTTTCAAGAAGATATGCATTTTTGGAGAGATTCTTGTCAATTTACTTTTTCTTAATATTTTGCGTTAGCGGTTGAAAGTGCCTTAACTCTATTTTACCCGGGTCAGATTAGGCCTCAATGGCCCGGCTCGTACAGATCTGTACGAGCCCTGAAAAAAGAGAACGACAAGTCCTTTTGGTCTCAAATTTTTTTTGGAAGTAACTTAGCCTAACTGGAATGTATGAAGCATAAAAAATCACAGTATTTATGCTTTCAACATAAATCTATCTGTTAACACAAAAAATTACCAAGCGTAATTTATAAAAATGACTATCAGTTCAAAAATTTGACAAAAATGATAATAAAAATATTTTTAGTTAATTTTTCTTTCATATTATACCTAACACTATATTGAGGAACCAATTACAAACAGAAAGAAGTTATGTAATTATGTACAATAACGTTTTTGACCCTTCAAAATATCAACAAAATCTAAAATTTATAAAAATGACTATCCGTTCAAAAATTTGACAAAAATGATAATGAAAAATACTTTTAGTAAATTTTCTTTCATAAAAGACCTAACACTGAATTGAAGAACCAATTACAACCAGAAAAAATGTAAAAAAAAAAGGTATATACAAGTTTTTTACCATTCAAATGCCATTACAATTGTTGCACTTGTTGGTGGAGTGATTTCGACATACATGAATTCCACACATCTGACAAGTGAAGTATACACCGCATATGGAGTTCTGACTTTCACCGGTTTTGGGATTATTGATACACATTTTGCATCGCCTCCTTTTTTTACTTGATGCAGGGTAAATATCCTGGTTATCATGATTGGCGGCAAGGTTTTCGTGATCTGTATCAGCTTTCATGGTCATAAGTGTTATCGATATCTTCGTTTTCACAACTGGTGATAACCTCGCTTGATTTCTTTGTTGTAGAAATGGTTTCACAAGATCAAATGCAACATCCATGCCATATTCAAAAGAATTTTGCTTCAGTGGACACAGTTCTTTGTTCAATGCGTACAAAGTCGATGAATTCACCCGAGCCATGTCTAGAATATAGGCAAATGCAACCATGGACCACTTACGAGATTTCACCTTGCATGTGTAAAAGCCCATCCGTTGATTTACAATATCGGTCCCGCCTTTGGTGAAATTATACCGTTTATAAAGTGCCGCTTTGTTCTTGTCGTCGTCAATGGTTGTACCAAGAATGGGATTTACTGTCGAAAGCATGAGAACATTTTTCTTTTTCTTCGTAGCCGTACTCACCACATAAGAACCCAAAACAAGATCTCCTTCTTTTTCCCAATAAAATTCAGTGGAAAGTGCCTCTCTGTGGTCAACCTTCTTCAAGTCAGCTGGTATACCTTTCCTATTAGCCATTAGTGTACCAACACACGTGACATGAATCTCTTTAAAGAGCCACGTTGCGAGTGAGAAAGAAGTGTAGAGGCGGTCAAATGATATGTTTCGACCATCGAGGGGTTGATGTTTATGCAATGTCGAAACAAGATGTTTTATTATGGTTTCTGTTCCAGGAAAGTAAAATTTTCCTCCCTCTTCTTGAGGCTTTCCAGCATATGGTGCGGTGATGTACGTATACGCGTATCTAGCTGCGTTTATCGATTTGAAAAGTAAATCGTATTTGGCTGGCTTATTTGGGTTATAATATTTGAATGCAATTTGTGTTCGCATTATTATTATATTATTATTATTGAAATTATTTATCCAAGATAGCCTCTTCAGTTCCTATTGGTACTGCTATCAACGAGGGTCCTGCGAAGGGGGTCCTAGCGCATTTAAAGCTCCCATTTGAGCTACGAAAGTCGTGCAAGCACAGCAATCGCTCAACTAGACAACCGCCTAAGATATCAATCATATTCTCATGCTGAAAGGATAGATTCACACTTTTATAGTCTCTGGCATGACTCGGCCGGGGTTTGAACCCAAGACCTCCCGCACTGGAAGCGAACGCTCTACCACAAGGCTATCAGTCGGTATAAAGTGTTTCGTCCAAGGAAAGATAATCACATGCTTGAAGACATGTCATGCATTGTTTGTTGAACATTTCAAGTAAATCTCGAATAATAGTAAAACGGTCTTTTTTCCATCGATCGCCACGAGTGGTTTCGTCGTCAAATGTCAAGTTTGCGATCAGAAAATAAAATCTGTGTCGCGACATGGTTGCACTAAATATTGGAGGTCCATATCTATCTGAAAAAGGTTTCCTCACAGTGAAAGTATTGAGTTTATAAAGACCACGATATAACATTAATCCAATAAACGCAAGGAACGGTGTTGTTTTTTTCACAAATGGACATTTTTTTATTGTTTCTTCTGATGCGCTAGAAATTATTGTGTCAATTTTCTCATTTGTACGTTTTATTATTACGTCTATCATGTCATTTGTGAAATACATGTAAAACGCATCAACGGGTGTAGCTGTGTTCTTTGATTTCGCTGTTGGTCCCGGTTTTCCATGCAAAATATCCACAGGCCTTTGTCGCCCTTGTAGATTTTTGGTCGGATGGTTGGTAAAATGATACCGAACATCAGGAATATTTTTGTCACCTTTTGCAATTCACCCAATGTTTTTGATTCTTTTGGAATCTGCATTGGTGTGTAGTTATTTTCATCAAGGGCTGTAATAATAATAACAGATGTTGAGAATGGCTAGTCCAGATAAATCCATGAAGGAAAATAACAAAAAGTAAGTAACCTGTATCTATAGAATGGACCTTTCGCTGATATGTCAACATTCTTTTCGGGTAACGATTATGTTGACGATTGTCAACCACTTCACCGTTGTCACCGTCACAATCGTGACCTACAATTTCTTCACCGGTATCGTGGGTTTGGTCAATATTTTCCTCTTCGACATCGGGAACTTCTTCATCTAAAAGAATTATTTATTATTTCAACATTTCAACGAACAGAATTTATAGCATTTCCATACACTAGCTATGTAGCTACGTGTGGAAATAATCATATTTCCTGTTGTAAATATTTACCTAAATCTCCATTTAGTTCATCTAAATCATCCGGACCACCTTGAAAAAAATCAACATCACCATCGTCATCGTCATAATCTAATTCATCTTCCGAGTCTTCAACGAACTTCAAAATGTTTGCGATAGCCGCATCTGCGGATATCCTTTGTCTTTTCATTTTTGCAATTATATAATATATTATTCTAAAAATATGAACTGTAACTTTGATGTGCTTATAAACAGAAAAGCGACTTAGCGTAAAGGCGCTGAAAATCATAAATTGAGAATATTCCGATTAGCCGTGACGGAATCTTCATAATCTTGGCACCGGTCATTTTTTTTTTTTTCGGGAACCGCAGCGATATACCCAAGAAACAAAAGTCATACGACACCAACTTCCAATATAAACCGAAATAAAAATGGCAGCCGCTTAAAGTCAGCTCGTACACTGGTTGTACGACCCGGGTAAAATAGGGTTAAATATCAGCGTACTGTTAAGTAACACCGTGTTTCTTGTAAAAAAGAAGTGTATCTAAGATAACGTAAAGTAATGTACGATTCTAAATTTTGCAATATTATTTTTTAGGAATTAAGATGGAAATTTTTAATTTTTTGTCACGGTGAAATATGCTGCAAAAACTCCTATACTTCCAAAATTGGGGAACATTTCACCTTGTTAAAATTTCTTTTAATAAAGGGTTCTCCCAATATAAAGCCAATTAATTTATTTTTGTAGGTGTACTCAGTAGCGTTTTTGAAAATTGGGGAAATTGACTATAAAACATAAATACTAACAAATAAGCCAGTGTTTTTTATCATTAAAACACAATATGACGTCATCATGGTCTTAATAATGCAACGGTACCACAGAAGTTAATAGTTTCTAACAATGCTTTAGAAATGTACAGATGGTAAATAGACCGCCATGAATATGGGTGGGTAAAGTGACAATTTTAGTATAGTCAAGAGCTTGAATTTGACGAAACATTTAATAATTGCTATCAACCTGGACTTTAACTTATTGACCTGAGACAAATTTTCTGGTATATCAACTATCGCTAACTTATTATGCACAGCTTGACAAGGTAGTTCAATTTTTACCTTATTTTTACATGTGTGACAAATATATTTTTTACCATTAAAACTTTTTATTTTTGTTTCATTTCTAACAAATGTTGTTTATACTACCTGGCAGTAAGCGGGATTCGATCCGCGGTCCCCAGAACTAATAAATTACCGCATGTGGTGTAGTGGGTTCGTCTGCGGCTCCCAGTTCTGGGGGTTGCCCGGTAGTATGTTAGTAATGCGCAAAGTATTTCTTCTTCAATATGATCATTGTTATTATTATTATCATTGTATCATCAACACCAAGAGAATGAAAATGTTACAACATCCGCAGTGAAAGTTACCCGTGAAACCTAACATTCAAACAGCAGAAAATATTTGTCTTTGTCTCAAACGAGCTCAAAAAATTGTAATTAATCAGCCGTAGTTCTTGATTAAGTACTAAGCGGAAATTCGATTTTAAAAAGTTTTTACAAGCTGTCCGTGTCAATGATTTATCTGTGGTCATAAACAATATTAAGCTTGACGATATGACATAATCTGAAATTTTAATTCGAAAACTATTATTATAACAATAACATGATTTTAAAAGGCTATATGGATTTTTGATGGCCCTTGAAAAAGCCCAAGGTTATAGTTATCAATCCAGAGGCAAAGCGGAGAGCCGATAATTATGACCGAGGGCTTTTTTAGGGTCCACTTAAAATCTACATCGCACGACGAAAATCATGTTACTATTATTACTATTATTACTACTTCCTAATTGGATTTTAAATCTTTTTGTAATTCAATAACGTTTTTTCTTCTCTTGACGTCTAACAAATGATTTTTTTTATTGTAAAAAAAATTCCTGTGGCAATACTTTACCCACGTTTGCTATAGAAATAATAACTTGTGGCTTAAGGCGGGAATACTCAACATAACGAGTAACGAGTCTAATGAGCATAATAAAAGAAATACTGACACATTAACGATTTTTAGGTCTTAAAAGACTAACACAAGAAATAGAAGTTTGAAAAAAATAAACACATAAATACGTGGGTTAAAAGTAACATTGGCAATGTGCCGCCACCCGCTAAGCTGACGATTATTGCGTATTGATTCTCGCATAAAATGTTCACTTGACAGACCTTTGAAGTAGTAATAATAGAACATAATGCTCATTAACGATATAAGGACTATTTAAATTAAATTTAAAATATCACTTTCAAAGTTTAAAATCAATATCAAACTTTTGGAAAAAATTTGACATGCGAATTTCGCAAACGGTCAGTTCATTAAAATAGAAGTAACATCAATAACAGTTGCTATGAAAATATCGATCTTCATGAATTAGTGAAACGCAAGATAGATTGAGATGATGTTATACGATACTTTGCATATGGATCTTGCATTTTTAAATGATGAAAGGAATTGATTCAATCCAATACGCAATTAAACAAGCAATGGTACCAGAAAATGCAACTTCGTTCCCAGTGCATTTTGCCTTGTTGTTAAGTTGATAGCGGCGAAAAGGCCCTGGAATAATTATACAAAAATAATAATTTATGAACAGTTCTTGCCCTGCAAAAATTTATTTCTGCCCCGCGCGGGAGTTTCATGTAAACAAGAGTACAACAAATATGGCGGTCGATTTATTTTGTGGAGTGGATAAAAATACCAGTTAAGGTTTAGCATCGACTTTAGAGAGGCTCGTTTGAGAAATATGTTAAAAAAAGATACCATTTTTAGTTCAACATGATATAAAGCAAATTTATCTCGACAATTAAATTGATATATGTGCGGTGTTTGTCTTTCCCTGCAGAACTGCTGGTGTAGTTAGCTAGCTCTAGAGCGTATAACGTATAAATTAGTCAATGTTTGAGTCTATTTTTATAAATATTTTGATGACAAGCTGGCAGTGTTCTCTTTAAATCTTATGTGGGCAAATTAGCTAAATTATCTGTCACATTTCTAAGAAACATTTTGTTGGCTGAAAATTTTGCAGCTCACTTTCATCGTGACGTGTGTTGTTTATAATTCCCAAACCTCTTACGCAAATTGGCAGGCATTTTTTTGCCTGCCTATTTTCTGACTTTTTTCGGCCATGCGCAAGAATCTCTTAAAAATGTAAACATTGGAATTCATGTATATATGTAGGTAAATATGATGAGTTTATTTGATATACTAACCAGGCCCATGCAATGTACATTAAGTGAAGCACTGAAATGTAAACTGTATTGCACTTTTTGGGCATTGCCTTTTAAATGAAGAAAGCTTTTACAAATTCGTCATATCACCATTTTTTACCTATTTACCTATATACTTAAGGATAGATATAAAGAATGATTTTGTATTAGCTATACTTTCTAGGTTTCAGAATTTGAGCAATTTAAATGAGGTCAATACAGGTTTTTTAACAAAACTTCTAAATGTGGACCAAATATGAACAAACAAGTAAGGTTTTTGAAAAAATTAATTCTTCAAAGGCCAATGTACCATACTGAGAAAATTTAACATTAAAAGATCCTATTTTTATTTTAGGCCAGTGATTAATTATGCTCCACCGGCATATTTTCACATATCGTGGCCAAGTACAAATAGCATTTTTGAAATTAATACCCTGCACGTATATAATAAACCAGCTTTAACTTAACCCATTATTTATATCGTTTAATGATATCAAATATTGCCCCTTTTACAAAATAAGATTTTGCAAAATCTCTGAATATTAATCTGCAAAAAAAGGGTTTCTTGTCTTGGTGGCAGTTTATATATATAATTTACATTTTAAAACTGGTAGAAATAGACTTTTTATTCTCGGGTCTCGGTTATGATCATTTTAAAAGAGAAAAAAAAAGCCTTTGGAGAAAATGACTTACACATTTGTTATATTTTAAATTTTATGAGAGTTTGACTGTAATATTCAACTGTAGTGAACCATTTTCACTGCGGTTGATTTGTGTAGTCATTTCATTATAAAACATTAAACGTTTTGCTACTACTAATAGGGGCAGTTTACTTTATATATAAACTTGAAAAATGCAGAATTCCATAAATTTTGATGCTGAATTCAAATATGGTCATTTTGGTTGAAAATGATAGAAAGTGTCAAGGATGTTAACCCGGATCCGAGAATAATCCATAAATTTCTTAGTTTTGATTTTCAAAATAGGAAAATTTGTTGTGCATATTAGAAACATTTGTGTGCAACTAGAGAACTGAGATCTTCTCCTACAATTTCTAACGTGTTCTTAACAAAATCACCCACCTAGAAAATAATAGCCATTTAACATGTCCTTTATAAATATGTGGTTGAGTAAAGCTGTCTTAGCAGGATGTCACGTTAGCTAGCTAGTACACAGCCCGCTAGCTAGCTAGAGCTCATGAATTTTAATGGTAACAAACTTTCAAAACATTTTCTAAATTAGAGGCCTTCCGCCAATATTGAACAATCAAGCTAAGCCAGATTAATAGACTTTACGTCAGTAATATTCTGACAATTTTGCTTTCATCGACAAAATAGTTTCTTTAACTTTGTTTTTTTTTTCGTCCGCCATCTCTAAATCTTGCTTTTAAGGCGAGCGCCAAATTTGCATCTAATTATCTTTGGAATTTCAAAAATGCCCAGTATATCCAGGGTCATTATTGGCCACTCTGTAATAACGGCTCAGGGGCCACAAGACCCTGGGGACGAGGTTGCAGAAAATGCTGTCAACCTGAGTATGTCAACAACTAATATCGGAGATGCAAGTAAGAGTGCAGCCTGTTCAGCGAAATGTGATCGATTTGAAGGAAAAGATGGTACATTTTCATGTCAGCTTGTATTCAGTAGATCTAAACTTACGCTAAAAAAACTGACCTTCCTGAGAGCCGAATCACTTGCTGCAACATTAAACGCACGTACTGGTGAAGTAGCAAAAATATTATGCAATCAACGAAAAGAAAAAATCTACATTACAAGACGAATCGAACCTTCTGCCTGATCAAGAAATTCATCTGCCTGATCAAGAGATTTTCCTGTTTGATCAAAAAATTGAAAAATCAAAGAATTATTGACTCAGAAAGGCAACAGTTGAAGTTGAAGAATTCGTAAAGAAATCAAGGCACAGAAGGTTATGAAAGGAAAAACAAGGTATCTTGTTTTATGTCTGTAGAATGCTTCCTTCTGAAAGCCTCAATGGTGATACATTCTGTGTCGGGGGTTTATTCCTCCCCCGCCCCCCAGCCGGTTTTTTCAAGTCTTTTTAGTTATGCTGCATGGATATGATACTTACTGAGTTTTTATATTCATCTAGTAGGCACTTGTATGCCAAATATTTAGGTCCATTACCTCTCACAGCTTTAGATATTGGCTATTACTCGAAACTACCCCAAAAAATCTCTATGAAGGAAATCCTTACTCCTCCGTCCCCAGGGTTTTTTGCCTTCTTGATAGAAAAGATGAGGCCGGAAAATACTGTGGTATCGTTGAGCGATTTTTTGCTAATATATGGCCAGATTATGCGAACGCGTCATAAGTAATACGTTAATTTATGCGGTCAAAAAATGACGGAACTTTAGCGGCTAGAAATTTTATGTTGCAGCAACAGAAAATCTTCTGACATATTGTTATGCGAACGCGTAGTTGATATGATAACTGATGATAACTCACCAGAAAGAAGAGATAATTCATCGAAAAAATGTGGAATATGTTTACTGGGAGGGAGAAAGGCGATTTCGACGACACTATCTTAGAATTCCCAAACTACAAAAGAGAACTTTGATGTTTATGTTGCTTCTTCTATGTAGTGGAGATATTGAATCATGTCCAGGGCCATTTCAAAAGAACTTTCAAGAGCTTTCAAACATGAGAGGAATAAAACTGATTCATCAAAATATCAGGGGATTGTTTGGTAAGAGAGATATGTTACAAACTTTTTTTACAAGCGAAAAATCAAAATTCATTCTAACTCTATCGGAAACACACACAACCTCTACAACAAACTCAGAACTTTTTAAGATGCCAGGGTTTCAGTTTATTCGTAAAGATCGCCCTGACGGTATTGGGGGTGGTGTTGCTATCTATTTATCTGATGATATCAAATGGAAAAGACGACCAGATTTAGAAACTCATGAAATTGAATGTATTTGGGTTGAAATTGAGATTTTCAAGGGGAAAAACTTTGTTATTAGTTACATATACAAACCCCCCGATTCGTCAAATTACTTGAAAAAAGATTTCAACAGCTTTCTCAACGATATGCTGTCAAAAGTTAACAAAATCTCCATGGAAACGTTTCTCTTGGGAGATATTAATGTGAACTTTCTTACAAAATCGAATAACAAAGAAATTAAAAATATTTTTGTCACTCACGGACTTAAACAAATCGTTAAATCACCAACTCGTGTAACAAACAATTACTCTCATGTTCATTGTACTAAAGTTATTCCCTTGAGTCTAAGTGATCATGATTGTGTTGCATGTGTACGAAAATTAAATCATCGTAAAGAACAATTCAGAACAATTGAATGCAGAGATTATTCAAAATATAATCACACAGACTTTTCTTTCGATGTTGCAAATTTCAATTGGAAACCATTTTATGAAACACAAAATGTTAATAGAGCTTGGAGTTACATGAAAGAAGGACTTACATCTATTGCTGATAAACACGCACCTCTCATCACAAAACGTGTCAAGGGTAGGCCCTGTCCATGGCTTACTTATGATTTGAAAGCGCTCATGAACACAAGAGACAAGTTGCTTCGCAAAGCGAGAAAATCAAAAAATGAATGTGACTGGACGACTTACAAAAGACTTAAAAATTCTTGTAACAACAAAGTGAAACAAGCAAAACAGAAATACCACAAGGATCTTCTACACGAGAATTGTAAAAACCCGGCTAAGTTTTGGAAATGCATCAAAGAAATATTTCCAACAAAAGAACATCCTCCAGCTTCTGCAACTACGAGCATCGATCACGAAAAGAACCTGAACACTGCGAACGTATTGTGTAAGTTTTTTACAAACATTGCCCAATCAATTAAATCCAAAGCTTTCAAGCTAAGAAATTTCGTCTGGGAGATACCACCAAAACTTGTTACGTCAGAAAAATTGTTTACTTTCGGCTACGTTGGTCGAATATTTGTGGAAAAAGAACTGAGATCACTTAAACGGAGAAAAGCTGCTGGTTGTGACAACCTACCTCCAGGAATCCTGAAAGATGCTGCCCAACCCCTATCGGGTCCATTAACTCACCTCATCAACATGTCGATTTCCACTGGACTGGTTCCAACTGAGTGGAAAATTGCGAAAATTACAACAACAACAATTATCGACCGATTTCCGTACTTTCTTCCTTATCAAAAATCCTCGAGAAAGCTGTCCATAAACAACTTTCAAGTTGAATGTTTTAAAAGCTGATCGTCTAAGAGATGTGATAGGGAACTTTTAAATATCCTGAAATAGCAAAATTCAAATCTCGGTTATTATGGTACATATGCAAAATATTAGAGATTTACATTCTAAAAAAGAGTAAAAACATGAATTGCAGTTGAAATCATTTTAGATAATTCCATTAACACAAATCAATAACAACAGTACACCATTCGTGTTTGTTTTGGTAAAATTCAATTTTTTTAATTTTTCGATTATGAATTTTTGATTTTTTTAATTAGGGATTTATCAAAATTTCTGAGCAACACAAGATTGCAGATGACAACATTATGTAAATATAAAACTAAGTTAAAAAAAGTACAATTAAACAGATATGCAATGCTTGACTTGCTTATTCAGACTCGGTTTTAACCAGATAATATTCAAGCTCTCTGTGTAGTGTTATTTGCCAATCAGTATCAGCATGATCTATAAAATAAAAAAACAATTTTCATTACAAACCATTTTCCAAGAATGAGACATTTCAAGATGTTTGAAAATATGCGAACTTTTACTAGAGACCAAATGCTCCTTAATTCGACTAGGAAGGTGTCGAATGATGTCACCCATATAGCAAGCATTACAGCTAGCACACAAAATTTGTAAACAATTCCGGACTTAAAAAGATTTAAAGAAATTATCTTTACAAGAAAAAAAATTTAAAAGTCAAAAAGAAGATTGATTTTACTTTTAGTAAAACCAGGTTCACATCATTGCGAATAACGTTATTCTTACGTAAAAAATTAATTCTTATACATGCGAATAAGAAATTCCGGGAATGAAAATATGCGGAATGTTTCTAAACTTATGTGTTCACATCAAACAGAACACGGATTCGTAAAAATAAAAAGTCGACTGTTAAGTATTATAAACTTTCTGATGAGGACATGATCTGCGCGACAATTTTATGATCCAAATAATGAAAAGAAGACGAAGTTAAAATAAAAATAAAAATGGCCTAAAAATTATTTCTTCAAAAAGAATCAAAAAGCGCGTACAACATTTTGCTAAAGGAAATTAGTCTATAGACAGCGATCTTTCTGACTTGTTATTTTCGACTTAACTAATTTTTTGCTCTATGCTTCGTTTTCTTTAACAGAAAAATCACAGCAATTTTTTTTCTATTTAAACTTCGTAAAACAAAACATTTGGGTAATAGATCAAGAAAAATCCAGCGGTGTTGCTTTGATATCACAAAGTTTCGATATAAATTCGCATGCTAATTCTTATTTAATTTGTACGAATAACATGCGAAGAACAAACATGCGAATTACCATTAGAATTACGTTATTCGCATTGGTGTGAGCCTGGCTTAATAGTCGAATATTTACTAATAACTGGCAACTTAAATTTTTTTTATAGCATTAGAGGGGATGCTAACTTCTCGTTGTATTAACTTATGATTTAAATAATTAGAAATATGTCGTCTAACTAGTTTTGGAGCAAAAAATATTTAAAGTTTCAGAAAGAAACTTGATCAAAATGTTTCCAATCGAGTTTTTATTAAGCCAGTTTTGTAAATAGTGGGAGTAAAACTGAAATAATCGGTAAGTAAACCAGTGTACGTAGGTTTGATATAACCAGATGTGAAAAACTTATCCGGAGTATTATTAATAGGAACATCAAGAAATAAATTTTGCCATCGAGTTATTTTTGCTAGAATGGGTGCCAATGGTGAACTCATGGCCAAACCATCAACCTGGTCATACATAGTTCCGAAACTAGAAATTAGGGGAGGAAGTAAATCTTAGTTTTTCGATTTTTACTATGAATCAACTCAACAGTAATGTTTATAATTTCTTTCAAAGCAATATTTGTTAACAAACTACATACATTGAACGAAACCATAAATTTATAAGATTTACTCGACTCCACAAAAGTAAACGTATCAGCAGTACAGTAGTCTTAAGGGATAAGATCACATAATGAAATACCTAAATACGTTCTAATAGACGAAATAATAGGTCTAAACGTAGGTAAACTATCAAAAGACTTATGCATTTTAGGATGACCGTAAATTCTGACCGGTTGAGAACCACTAGGATAAATATCTTTATACATTTGATCAGTAAAAAACCTTTTTCTTTAAAATGTAATTATCTCTCTCGTTTTAAAGTAGGGTCAGCCTCAAGTTTGTCCAGAATACATTTTTCGAGGTCCGTTTCGTTTATAACTACTACGGGAACTATTTAAGGATTTCTGATTATTTTCAAAGTCAAAGATTTATTTCAATTTTCCTTTTTACTATTTGGACTTTTATCTTTCATGAGTGATTATTTACGTTGACGGGTATCTCCGGAGCGTCCTTTTTTTCTCTTTTTGTGTCTACAGTTTCCACCAAAAAACTGTCGGAACCTAGTCTACACTGAGAATAATTCAGCAAACAATACTCCCCAGCACCATATAAGGCGTTAGTGGCATTGTTGCCGGGAATCCACGGGAATTTCTCCAATAAAAGGCGCAAGGCAAATTCTAACACAAAACTGAATGATAATACAATGTATTACCTTACGTATTGGTGGTGAAAGAGGCTTTGTTAGGAGGTTGAGAAGATCGCGAGTAAAAGTGGAAAGACTTTCAATCATATTTAAGGTATTTTAATCGGTCATAAGTTGGCTTACACCCACTAAAAAAACTTCTCCTTCCTCTCACATACCTAACTTATGTTTCGTTCAGTGTGGTACTTTTCCGTGTATGCCTTAGGCTGTTGAAGAAACAACATACACAGTAGAAAGAGAAAGTTTTAGAAACAATCAACAAACATGAACTCCAGCGAGTTCTTCCCGGGCACATTTATTTGACTTAGCATACGTTTTTTACACAAATAGAAACCATATAAGAACATAATTTCGAGTAAGTTATAAGAAAATTTTGGGTTTTGATGGGTTTCTAATTAGGACCATCATTTAAAAAATCTAATAACTCTTGAATACTTTTTTCTAAATTTTCAGGCTTTTAAACAACAAAACATTAATCGCAAAATACACCCTTTTAGGGTCTCAGTTCCGGTCCGCATTTTGCACCGATATTATTGCAGACCAGAGAAGTTCGAACAAAAATAAAAACATTCTGTTGCGATAAAAAGTGAAAAAAGCAGAATCGGAAATCAAACAATCATGAAAAAAAATTATAAAGGGTATTACATTCACAATTTTAAAACAGTATTTTTAAATACTCAACAACGCCCACTTAATTATTTATTCAGCACATTGTTGTGTAGTAAGAACAAGATGAGCAGTAAAATTGCAAGTGGTAAAACATTAGCTGAATCAAGAAGAATCCAGAACCTTGAGGAAATAACCTTGGATATAAAGCTGATTTTAAATTCAATTTAAGCTGTGGATTTTAAAGAGATTAAAGTTGCTCGCTCGATCACAGTTCTTACAGCTTGATAAGTAGTTCGTGGTATGTGTGGTAGTAAGTGGTATGTTTTGTCTTTTACTTTTTGTATTACGTTAACTGTGCATATACTCATTGTTTAGTGTGATTTTTGGATTACTATGTTGCTGAAGGACAGTATGCATATCAAAATAAATGCATTTTTTTAATTTTAAATTTTTGTTGTTAACTGCTTAATTTTTACATTTTATGTAAACTTTTGGGGGAGAGGTTTGCATGCAAGGAATCGAAATAACTGATTTTTGTTGCTTTATATTTGACAAGAAAACAGTCGATATTTTAAAGTTTCGAGTAAAACTTTTGTGGAAAACAGCAGTATGAAACATGGCATTTTTGTTGCTTTAGTTATTACTAGTTATTTAAACCCGTGGAATAATCCACTTAAACTTATTGCGCTTCTTATCATAAAAAGGTTTGCTGATAATTTTATTAAGAAGGCTGAAAAAGAAACATTTTAAACGAAATCCCGTGGAGATATCCACTCAAAAACATTTAAAATTTATTCTATGTTTCTTATCACAAAATCATTTGTTGTCAGTTTCATTTTAAAGACGCAAACAATTAAAACTTTTGAACGAAATTGACAACTATAATAACAACGTTAATTGCCTGTGACTTTACTCGTATAACAATTTATAACAAAGCTCCCGTCACGGTAAATTTAAATTCACATGCAATAAAATTCCTAACTAATGAAATCACTTTATTTTATCACATGATTTGTTTTAGCCAAACAACGAAATTCATTGTTCTTTTCGTCAAAACGTTTTGTTGTTAATTCCATTCAAGCGGGAATAAATAAAACCAATATGTTTTTCATATAACAGTAGACACGTGCTTAAGGGAATAATAAAAATTAATTACCCGTAACTTTTGTGTAATAAAGTTTACATTATTACACAAAGGTTTTTATGAGAACAATAAAATAAATTAACCGTGACTTTTTTAAAACAAAAATTTTAAATCAATTTGAAAAAGCACACAAAAGACAGAATAAAAATAAAAGTTTAGCAAAAGTGACATGTTACCGCGGCTGTTTCTTTACAAAAAACAACACATCGACTTTGCCTGTTACAGACACACGGAACTGGCGCATTATTATATAGACTAGTCGATAAGGCCCGTGGAAAAATCCACTTAGGAAAAAGGTCAATGAAAAAATAGGTTGCTTTAGATGTTTTGCTGACGTCAGCAGTGCATATACAAAAAAAAATGTTCTTAAAATCTTACACCAAATGTCAAATGTCAAATCGCATTAAATCCTCCACACAAATCTTACACAAAATAAAAAAGAACTTGTAAGGTGCAAAATCTAGTTGATAAAAAGTTACAACAACGACACTCACAACATCAACAATCAAACACCCACAAAACCGACAGTAAGAACACCGACAGTTACAACACTGACAGTCACAACACGGATAATAACAATGTTAGAAATAACGCATCTCAAATATGTACATCTTATAAGTCATTATGTTGAAAACCCTCAGTATTTTATTCTGAAATGTTAAAAAGGAGGCCTGCAAGAGTTAGCACAAATCAACAAAAATAAGTTCTTTACACATTTTAAATATTGTCTTTCCCTTAGAAGCTTATATACAAAAATATGAAAAAGCCATAGTTTGGAAAACATCAAATTTAAATCTAGAAAAATCCGTCATTTCGGTTGCATACCGTCCTCTCCTGCAAAAATTTACACAAAATGTAAAAATCAACCAGTTAAGAACACAAAAATTTTCTTTTTTAGTATGATGATCCATACTGCCCTTTACCAACAATTTTAAACCTAAATGTCCAAAAATCAATAAGCAAAGAATAAACTTGAATCAACAAACATTGTATACGGTTCATAAACAAAAGTTTACACAAAATGTAAAACAGATCGGTTTTTGAGAAACACATCTAAATCAACAAAAATAAGTTCATTCAGCATGTCGTATATTGCCATTACCCATTAATCTTCCACAAAAAGGTTATGAAACACATCAAAATTTAAAAAAATCAGTCATTTCAGTGCACGCGAGGCGTTTAGATTACAAAATATAAAAAACAAAAACAGTTTCGGTCAGAACATTAAGTAAATTTTCTATCATCAGCAAACATTTATCCCTACAAAATTTTGTAAAATTCTCAAGAAAAACAAAAACGTGAAACCATGGAATTTTCTTCCAGCAAAAATTACATCACATACAATTAGTTCTCCCAAACAATAGTTTATAATACGAAATATAAAGAAAAAGTTGTTTATATAGGCTGAAGATGTACTTAGTGTACGAAAAGCTTAACAAATAAATACTTTTTAACTTTCAAACTCGTTTTATTTTTTTCTTAATTAGTAAACTATGGATGTTATTTTTACCGATAAAGACATCAGCTCTACAACAGCCTACAGTGAAGTATGATTCTACAAAGATTTGTTCTTTCAGTATATATATTGCATGTGGTCTATTTCCACAAAAGTTTACACAAAATTTAAAAAAAAAAGCATTTTGCAACACGAACAATATAAACTGACAACCATGCCATCCTCTCATAATTTTTTTTAACCCAAAGTCATAAACCCACGTATATATAAATTTCCAATCAAATGTCAAAAACCCCTGTAAAAAAACCTGGCATTTTACATGTAGGCTGACAGGATGAGGAAACAAAACAATAAAAAATATCTTAACTCAAACACTTTAAATTCTATAAAATTCGTTCCACTTGTCATATTGTGGTCCCCTTGTAAAGTTTACAGGAAATGTGAAAAAATTACTCTCTATGGGCATAAAAATGTGTCACAGTATCCTAAAAGTTCAAGAAAAATTTTGTAGCTAGCTTGTTACATCATAATTCGTGTTCAAAAAAGAAGAGAAGTTTGACTACTAAGGGAGCTATAAATACCTAAAAAAAGAGGAATAACAACAAAACTCATAGATTAGAGCTAGCTATGGGATGGAGCCTTGAAGCTAACATTAGCTAGCTAGCTAACAAAACAGTATATACCTAAGACAACCAGTTAAATATACTTAAGCTGGGGAGACTATAGCTAGCTATTTATGCTTAGTACAACACATATAAAGGAAAACAATAGCAATGTAAAAATTATGACATTTGCAGTTTGTTCAACAAACCAAAACTTTCCATTTCACTGGCACATTTGTTTGGTAGCCAGCTAACAGCTTTATGCAGCATTTTGAATTTTAGGACATTAATTATGCAAACAATTGTAAACAAATGCTAGCTTTTTTATAAAAACGCGGTAAAATATAAAACTTAAAGAATTTGAAGCTCCAATGGATTTTTTTTGAGAATGCGATTCATTTTGACAATTTTAAGTGTGCTACATATAAAAACGGAACGTCTAAAAATATAAAAGTTCTTACCTATTCCAATTCACTTGAAACTCTAGCATTCATTTTGTACTTCTAACTTTACTTTACTACTTCCTAGCTCCACTCTTCACTTCCGAAGTAACTTCTTGTGGCTTTCAACTTTATTTTTCTACTTCTACTTCTTTACTTAGAGTTTTCTTTCTCTGAATCACTTTTTGCACTTTTTTAAAGACGAAGAGACCTTTCTTTTGTGTTTTTTTTCGGTGTCGAGGGACACCATTTTTGGAAAGTTAGCCGTTAAATTTATTTCAGCAAATCAAATTGAGTCGTTTTCATCACGTGACGTAAACAAAGTAAACCCGCTAACAAAATAGACATATTTTTTTCGGCAACATCAAATATTTTTTTCGGCGACATCAAAGAAAAAAAAAACATCAACTTTGCCTGTTACAGACACACGGAACTGGCTTATTATTATAGAGATGACAAAAACTGTTTTGTTGCTGTTGTTGTTGTTGATTACATTTAGTTTTTAACATTTTGGACCATGCGCAATATACTGAAAGATAATATTTGTACACCAAAATTTTGTGAAAGCTTTTTTCGGAAAGGATTGAATCCGATTAAGGTATATAAAAGCAAGGTACATGTGTCGACAAAATCTTTTTGTTGAATTGTGATTTATTTCTCGCAAACCATTATTTTTACATCTCAGAATAATTTAGTATGCAGTACTGAAATATACTGAAATAATTAAAATGAGCAAATTTTTATTTTTTGTGTACACTTTTTATTAAGCAGAGTGTGTAGAAATTTTGCGATAATTTTTTTTTGTGTATGGTCTAATGAAACATAGAGGAATAATATTTAATTTTTTGGTGAACGTAATTCATGAATTACTTTTCTCATTATCAAAGCAAGTAATTTTACCAGATTTAGCTTTTACAAGTCACGTGTAGTGCAGTCTCTATTTTTTCGATGCTAGGCTAGACTATAAGATGGCGGCGAGAGTGGTCGTGTTGTTGTTGTTGTTTTTATACTTGTTTATTCTTGACTTATATGGTTTTTAAAAAAAAGTTTACTACACCAAACCGTATTAACAAAACTTGGAGTCAGACAGTCGTTCGAAAGAGATAATTTATCTATGCTTATAAACGACGTCGAAATATAGCAAGTCGATATTTGAAATCTGTTACTGCTCTCATATTAATAATATTATGTGGAGAAATAAAGTCGAATCCCGTTCCTAGTACCACATGCGTTGCGGACTTTGTTAAATGAAAGGTTTTAATGTGCTTTATCAAAATATCAGAAGGTTACGTAAAAGAAAGATCTCCTTGAAGATATTTTATTTAAAAAAAAAAAATCGACATTCTCTTTTGTGGCTAATTACGAGTTGATTGACACAGAAATCCGGGGGTTCGACTTCGTTCGACCTTAGTAAGGCTTTCGATACAATAGGTCATAGCGCCAATCTGGACAAACTCCCGAATTATGGCATTCTCGATCTTTAAAATCATTTTTTTTCACCTGTTTAACCGTTGGCAGCACATTTCCTACAACACCACGTTATCTTCGATTTAACCCGTATTTTGTGGCGTACCTCAAACCTCATTACTTGGACCGCTGCTTTTTCTCCTGTTTTATCGAGGTACGCCGACGACACAGTCATTTACTTTCATCACAAGAAATATCTCTTTAATCGAACATGCACTCACCAAATCCGCCCCCCTGACGGTTTTTTTAATAACTCTTTTATGCTATATTACATGGCTATGATACTTACTGAGTTTCAATATTTATCTATTAGAAATTAAATTTCTATGAAATCCTTAAAATCGGAAAAAATATAATAACTCGTGTTAGGATTACCCTTTGAACTTGAAACTTTCAACACAATTTTTTTTGATTAAGTAAAATCCTATAGTATGTTTTCGACACGTGATTAATCTGCTATCCCGAGTTTTTCGAATTTTACCCGAAAATCGGGTAAAAACGGATATTTGGGTAATTTTTTGCAACATTTCATGCGATCTATGTAAAAACGGAAAATTTGTTTAATAGCTTTTATTTGGCTTTTAGAAAATTCAAAGAGAATGTAAAAATTCGCTCAAGAACTAAAGTAATTAAATTTTAAGCAAATAGTAGTATTTTGAACGATTTTCAAGCTTTTGATGACGTCATAGAAAAAGTGCTGAAATAAGCAAAAATTTATTGCTGCCATTTTGTTTCTTTTGTGACGTAATATAAGTGTGCCAATTTTGATTCAATTTGAACAAGCCTATGAAAAGTTATTAACGTGGGTTGGGAATATGTTCGAAAAACCCCGTACCGAATAGGGTTAAATGCTTTTTGGGACACATTCACGACTAACAAGACAAAACCAAAGCATAGCATTGTATTTCTCAGTAAAATTGGCAATACCGAAAAATACAAGTACCTGGGAGTCAACCTGGATCCATCACTAACCATGATTAATCACTTCAACTCTGCATACAGGAAAGCAAATGCGAGACTTCGACTGTCACTTATAATCCGATCTCATCTAACACCTACCCCAGCACTGCGCATCTATCAGGCTGTGATGGTACGAAATATTACATACTGTTCACTTACAAATTACTTTCACCAGCCACACAAAATGCGTATTTCGAAGTTACTAGACAACAGAGCACATAGTATCATCCGATACGACACTAACATAACAACAATTTGCAATTATCACACGAGAAAAGCTTTGTACCACCGTGCATAAATGTTTAACAGGCGACGTTCCTAGTTTCGAAGAGTGACAAGGAACAACCAACGGCACCTTCATCTTTCAATAGTTAGCTTGAATCGACAAAAAAGACATTTTTCTTCAATGGTGCATTAAACTATAATAGACTTCCACTTAATATACGTTCAGAAATTGACACAAAGAACTTTATCGCTAAGAATTTTTTTGTATGAGTTAATTTACAATTTTTAGTACTTCACCTGTCAGTTATATATGTGTATTGTTATATGTACCCACCTTTTGCCTTTTTTATTATTGGAATAAAATAAATAAAATACTGCTTGTTAGACATTTTGTCATGTAAGTTAGAAGTAAGTAAGTAACGGGAAGTTTTAATGTCCTTGAGGATTCCATAATAAAGGCTGGCTCTTCCTCCCCTTCGACTGTAACTATGTTACATTACTGCCAGAGATACGTATAGCATTACTCTAATTTGCTTGCCTGCCTCACAAGCCGGTTAGCGGTCAGTAGATGGCACTAAATGGGCTGACAAAACTACATATAAAGTGTGACGGAGTGTGTTTAATTGTCTGTAATAGGCACAGTCGATTATATTTTTTACAATTTTTTTAAAAAGCGTGTATAAAAAAACCTCTACAAAAATGTTCTGTATTATATAAAAATTTTATTTACCTTTTAACCCTATTCGGTCCGGGGTTTTTCGAACCTATTATGATAGGGGGGGGGGGATCCGCCCCCCCCCCCCCCCCCCCCAATAACTTTTCATAGGCTTGTTCAATTTGAATCAAACTTGGCATACTTATAGTACATCACAAAAGGAACAAAATGGTGGCCATAAATTTTTGCTTGCGTCAGAAATCGGATTAATCACGTGATCCAAACATAGGAAATGATTCTTCTTGATGAAACAAAGTTGTGTTGTAAGTTTCAAGTTCTAAGAATCATCCTAACAAAAGTTACTATTTTTCCCCATCATAAGGGTTTTATAGAGATTTTAGGGGTAGTTTCGAGTAATAGCCAATATCCAAGCTTCGGAAAGGTATGGGACCTAAAAATTTGGCATGCTGGTGTCTAATAGATAAATAAAATAAAGTGATTTCATTTGTTGGGAATTTTATTAATTTTACCGTGCGAGTGCTTTGTTATAAATTATTGTACGACTACAATAAGTATTAAGTTATTATTGTTTTCTATTTTGTCCAAAACTTTAACTTGATTGTTCGTGTCATTTTAATAAAATTGACAACAAATAATTTTGTAATCAGAAACATAAAATAAATGTTAAAATATATGTAAATGGATTCTTCAACGGCTTTTTGTTTAAAACGTTTTTTTTTTTGCAGTCTTTCTAATCAACTTAGCAACAAATCTTTTTGTGATAAAACATTTGTTTAAAAAAAAATAATTGGAGTTTAAATATTGTTAATATATTTCCATAATCTTTACATACTAGCCGGGAAACCCGGCGTCGAAACGCCGGGGCAAGCCACAAGTCAAGGTGTCACCCGGCGTTAACACTCTGTGGAGCACTTAATAAGAGCCGTAAACTGAGCCACACGATCAGGTGGAGCGCTTTAGTACAGGTATACAGTATGTTGTAAATCAAGTAAAGCGCATACACTATTATAGTGTTTCGGTTGTAATGTATATTTCAAAATATAACTCTGCCGCAACTTTAGCCGTAATAAAAACATAGTTTACAGCCCGTTGTTACCACGTCATAGGAAAAACAATCGGTCAATATTATTTTATTTTGCAAAACAAGTTTCAGTAAACGTTAACAAATTAATCGTGACACTGGACTGAACGCTTACTACAGGTAAACCGTGTTACACATCCGTATAGGGATAACACCCTTTTGAAAAAAACTTTCTCGCAGACTCTGTTTAAATAAAGCACAAGAAACAGTCCACTGCTAACACAGGGCCGAGCGGTTAGTCCAGGTAAACAGTGTTGCACATTCGTACAGGCGTGATTCCCGAGAAAGTTTAAAATTTAATTGTCACAGTGGGTTGACCCCTTAGGTAAACCACGTTGCACAGGCGCATAGGCGTAATACCCTTTTCCAGAAAAACTTCATTGCAATTTCGGTTTAAATAAAAACACAGGGAACAGCTTGTCGTTACCCGTCCAGCTAAAACAATTGCTCAGCCATTTTATTTGCAGAAAAAGTTTTCAGGGAAATAATAAAAGATGTAGCTACCTAGCTAACTGCATTTAGCATAACAATTATACTCTCACTTTTTAGCCAAAGATAGGAGCTAGCTAAATGGCTACAGTATCAACATAAAAATAAATGTTGGGTAGGATAAAAAGCTCTTATACCATACAAATTAGTAATAAGGAAGGCTCTAGCTAGCTACCCTTTAGTCTTCGTTCCTAGCCAAAAATCCTAAAAGTGGTGCGTTTAAGATCTGTGCGTGACTAAAAACGTGACAATATATTTATCTTAGCATGTAAAAACATACAGAAAACAAATATTTCCAAAGTAAAAAGCTTTTAAAACACAAAAAGGTCAAACAGATCAACAAACCTAACACTACTGACCACGACCACTTTCAAAACCAAAATGGCCTTTGTCGTCATGTTTCTTCGTTGGCAGGTCCAGGCCGCGAAAGTCTTGGATTGGTTTTTTAAAGAATCAGGCGTTTTGATTGGTGTATACGTGCGAGCGGTCAAAACAAAGCCAGTTAAACTGTCAGTAAAACTGTCATATTTGTTTTCTGTGGCTCTTGAGCGGAATCGGCGATTGAGATTACGGGGGTAATTATTATTAAAATGGCGTATTAAAATAATGCATTCATTTTGTTCACTTAACTTATTATTTAATTAAAGTTAATCAATTAAAGTAATTAAATTATTTAAAAAAATAAATTAATTTCTGGAATTTATTTTAATCAATAATAAGATTTCCGATTAAACAACCCCCTAGTTTTCAAAAACTCACGGAAAGATCAAAGGAATATCGTCAACTCGTTTGAACACACAGACAGAATACGGCTATTATTATAGAGATAATCTAAACTCTTTTATTAAGTAGATTTTGTAATTGAATTTTTTTTAATAAGGATTAGCATTTATCTTATCTATGTAGAATAAAAAAGATAGAACAGTGCAGTTGCTACGACAAGAAAGATGGCTACGAAAGTCTTTGAAACATGGAAGAAGAGAAGAAATTATACTTTGATTGCTTATGTGATCCAATACGCTACGATAGGTTTCGAACGTTCTGCTACTTGCGTAACATTGTGGATCTACTTAACAAATTTAATCAAAACTCAATATCCTGAATTATTTTTTGGACTTATAAGCTTGGTATATTTTTTACCTCCCATCTTTTTTTCCATGGTAGTCGCTAGATATGCAGATAAAACGAGAAGAATAAAGTTGATTATACTGATATGCAATTTTATCAGTATGGTTGGTTGTATTATATATGTAATTCCCATATCGCCTTATTTTCCTTTGGTTGGTCAAACTTTGCTGGGGTTCAACCTAATTACAAAGCCATTGACGTATGCAGAAATAGCTAGATCGTATTCAGCAGACGAAATGAAAAAGAAAATACCAATTTTAATGGCTTTCTTTTTTGTCGGTTATTCTTTTGGTCCAATCATTGGTGAATTTTTTCAATACACTGACATTACAGTGTTTGGTTTGCGTATAACAATTGGCAACATCTCTGGCTTCATCTCGTTGATTTTTTTGATGTTTACTCAAGTCAGTATCGTAGGTCTAGCAAGCGATCTATCAAGAGAGTTTGATTTAAAAGAAGCAACTGGAAAAAAAGAACACCATAATGAAAGTTACGAAAAAGAAACTTTCCTGTTCGTACTAAAAAAAGTTGTGCTAAAGTTTGACGTTTTTTTTGTAATGATAATGACAGTGTTAGCTGCATTTTTCCAGGTAGCTTTTGCACGAAGTTTCCCAGTTATCGTTGGTTTGTTGCAGTTCCCTTATTATTTTATTACAGTGTGTTATATCAGCTACGCTGTCACAGTGTTTGGAATTATTTTTGTTCTTACATCAACGGAACTGAAATTCAGAACTGTTTACATTTCCGGTGTAGCAAGTATTTTATTTGTTGTTATATCGGGTAGCTTTCAGACCATATTAATAAAAGCAAAATTAAATATTTGCAGCAATGTAATCTTTACCATTTTGCTGGCTGTATGCATAACTGTGGTAGAAATTGGAGAACAAATTTTTCTTGTTATTGTTGCAGCAAATCTTGTGTCATCAAAACACCAGGCCTACGTGGAAAGTATGAGAGATGTACTAAGAAATGTCGGATGTATACTTGGTAGCTTAGTATCTGGCTATATTGTAGAATACTGTTACTCGTTTTGGTTTGGATTAACGTTGTTATGTCTCATGCAAGTTGTGATATTAATAATAAGAAGAAAAACATACACAAAACCAAACATTATTATATAGAGAGCGTTGAAATTGCAATTTGATAAAACATAGCATATCTGTTAAAATACAATAAAAGACAAGGATGTGTTGTTCTACCGTAAACGCAGCATTGATTTCAAATCGTTGTAGCTATTTTCAGTGGAAAAAATTTCCCGTGGATAGATTTTTGCAGACGCCATATTCGTCGTATTTAGTGTGGATATAACTTCGCGGATTGCCCTTTTACTGTATATTTCGCGTGGACTAATTTTCGCGAATAACCTTTTTTTAACCCATATCCTCCTGACCCCTCAGTTTTTGTTCATTTTTTCATATTTTGTGTATTTTCATCTAAGAAGAACATAAAAAGTCGTTTTTTGCAAAAAAAAAATTTTCCAATTTTATATGTAATTTTTATTTGTCAGTTTAAACTGACGCCAGGCTTGTATGGGTGCGGGTAAATTTTTTTGAAATTTTCAAAATATTGAGAGAAAAAAAATTCTCACTGTCACAAACACGTAAGTAAAAAGCAAAAATATGATTGATTATGAAATTTTTATTTGGATATAAACAATTTTGGAATATGACTTACAGAAAAAACTCAGAATTTTGTTGGTTTTAGCAAACATGATATATTTTGTGACAATCAGGGCGTAAGCCTACATTACATTTTTCACAAAAAAACTTTGAGGTACCCTTCCAAACTTCCATGGCGCATCTTCTCTGTGATCCTGTAACTAACCAATGGTTTATGCCATCATAACGAAGATTAGCTGGATGATGAAGTTTCCTGCTACCGCGGAACAGTGTTTCAAAGAATTTATCTTTTCGGTAAAGCCTAAAATAGGCATCAACTATCGCTCTTTGAAATGCAGGAGCATCTACCTTTTTTCACCTCGTTCTACGTCCTTCATTCCATATAATTGAAATGCATTAATCACTGAAACATCAATTATGACGCGAAAAAGTGGCCACCATCATTTCTTTGACCTTAAGGTGATCATGTATGCAGCTATGTTTTGATCTGTACGATCTACACCCCCATTGATTTGTTGTATTCATGGATGATATTCGGCTGCGCAATATCGACTTTCTTCTTTGCTGAGTGACAAAATCTTTTAACATACTGCATTGGTTCCTTACCAGTATATGTGGACAATCCATTAACAACTTTGTTATCTTTCCATCTAATGGCCGTTATGTTAGAGGAAATATCTGTGACAACATCTGAGGAACCGCGTTTTTCTTTCTGCATCAATTTCATATCTTTCCAAGGTGCATTTTCCATCCGGTTAACACGGACTGTCCCTGTTGCTGCAATCTCTTTCGACTTAAAATACCTTAATAGCTTTGGACTAGTAAAAAAGTTATCTATTACAACATGATAGTTTGATTCACCAACTTCAGGCAAACTTTCAGCGAGATGGGCAACTACGGATGCTCCCAAGCCAAGGCCAATGTCTGTATACTCCTGAAGAATTGTATCCTTTCCAGCATAAGGTCTAAGCTGGATGCAATAACCCAGGGCAGTTGCCATAACTCACAACTTATACCCAAATTTTATTGGTTTACCATGTATGTACTGCTTTGCTCCATGTCTGCCAAAATAAGGTACTATTGATTCATCAATGCTCACATGTTGGGATGGCTGATAGTTCAGGAGACACGTTGCATTTATCGCATTGAATAAAGGCCGCACTTTAGAAAACTTGCCTGAAATCCAAGTCAAGGGCATTGTTATCGCAAAAATGAAGATACTGTTTACAGTCTTCAAATTCGTTTTTGCTAAGCAAAGATGCCGCGAGTGCAATGTGGCTATCCTCTTGTCTTTCCAAATACATTTCTTGTCTAGGTAGCTTGTTATATCCACTTAGAAGTAGTATTGCCAAAAAGGATTTGAATTTATCGATAATCATTGTAAACATATGATTTCCCTTTTGCCGACCATAATTTGTCGATTCGTGGCATTTCCGCTGTATTTCATCGTTAGTAAAAAAAATTGAAATATCTGATGTGAATGAAGATTTTCATCAAATTTTGGACTTGGGAATTTCCATTGATTGAGTTGCATTCTTTTTGTACTGTCAACACATCGCCAGTTTGCAGGAGGTTCTGGATTCTCTTTTGCTATGCGCCGCTTTTTTGAAACTGGGGTCGAGGTTTTATTATAAGTCATGTCGTCTGAAGACTCCCAAATATCGCTAACATTTGAATTTATCGTGTTCACGGAAACATTTGCTTTGGCTAACAATTGATTTCTGCTCAATGTGCTGGGATTCTCCTCGTTTTCGTCACCTGAATCTGCATGCGTTTCTCCATCTCCATGATCTTCAGGGGGTACAATAACAAGTTCTCCTATTGAAACAAAGTCACTCTCTTCATCGCTATCTATATCTTCGTCATCAGAAAAAGAAACTCCAAGGTTTCCAAATAAAGCAACGCTTCATCGACATTCATATGTTTTCTTCTTCATGCCATGCTCTACAATGTGTAAAGACCAACAAAACTAAATGAGGCAAACATGTACCAGTTATAACCTTATCAATTATTCATGCATTAAGGTGATAATTACTTTCGTAGACAAAAAATATGAAAATAATTTCACGCACCCGTATGCTCCTGGTGTCAGTTAAATCTGACACGTGAAAACGATTATGGACAAACAAAACTAAAACAAAACTGATATTGGCAATGATTTTTTTCACAAAGTAGGATAAATTTGTAAATCAGTAAAAAAATTCAGTTGTAAAGCTTAATTATTTGGAAAAATATTGCAATTTCAAAAAGTTACTGTTGAAAAATTACGACAAAACGGAACTTATCGTTAATAATAGCGGCTATTGTTTGGCTATAATATTTAGCATAAAAATTTTATTTCCAAAACATGGACAAATATATGTTGTAATAAAAACAATTAAAAGGTTATTAATTTCTGCCGTATTCCTCCACCCTTGGCAGAAAATGCATGTGTCAGTTTAAACAGACGCCAGGAAGACATGGGTTAATTTTTGCGGATGCAGCGCGGTGAAAAATAAATAAAATAAAATTTAGCTAACAAATAGAAGTGGTATTACTTTTTCTAAAACATACAAAACACACAAAAGTTCTCAACATAAAAAGTTGTCAAAGACGTCTTGGTTGGTTGAAGAGGTACTTGGAACTTTTTTGGTTTTTGATGAAGATGAAGAAAATTCTGCCGAAACGACTCAAATAAATAATAGAAAGCAAAGAAAAATAATTGAAAAAAAAAGATAAACAGTTCTCAAGTTACATCGACAAACATTCAAACGTTGTGGAAACAAAAAATCGTGAAAGAAAGTCAAAATTCGACTTGTGCCAAAGATCTGGTGATCATTGATTCTTTTCAGTCAGATTAACATTACTTGCTATACTTTTATGTTGTAATTGTAGTTGAAGAAAGTGTCTGTTCCATATTTCATGTTATGCTCAATCAACCTTGTCTCAAGCACATTTTTGACTTGCCATTCCAGTTAAAGAAGACAAAAAAAGCAATAGTTGATTTACAATGTTTATTAAATTTCACAGACACCCATATTTCAATACTTCGCGTTGATTTAATTTCGCGGGCAGACCTTACTTCGACTATTTCGCGTGGACTTAATTTCGCGAATATTCCAAAAACCGCGAAATCCGCGAAATTTAATCTACGCAAATTATAATCCAACTAGCCGGGCTAAGCCAGAAGTAAATGCGTGATCCGGCGTTGAACACTCTGTGGAGCGCTTAATAAAAGCCGTAAACTGTGCCACACGATCAGGTGGAGCGCTTTAGTACGGATATGCAGTATGTCGTAAACCGAGTAAAGCGCATACACCAATTATAGTGTTGCGACTGTAACATATTTTTCAAAAAATAACTTTCCCCCAACGATAGCTGAATTAAAAACAGAGTTTACAAACCGTTGTTACTTCGTCATGGCAAAGACAATCGGTCAATATTACTTTATTTAGCGGAATAAGTTTCAGTAAACCTTAACAAATTAATTGTGACACAGGACTGCGCACTTAGTACAGGCTAACCGTGTCACATATATTTTTTTTTTAAATGTAGCGCTTTAGTACACGTACGCAGTAAAGCACACATAAATTATTTCAGATGTTAAATAATTTATAAAAAATAACTTTACTGCATTTTTAGCTGAAATATCAACATACTGCTCACCTGTACTAACCCATTGTTACCCTGTCATAACAAAAACAATTAGTCAATATTATATTATTTTGCAGAATAAGTTTCGGAGCAAATTCCAAAATTAATCGTGCAACCAGGTTGAACGGCTAGTACAGGCAAACAGCGTTAAACACCCGGCGAAACGATTAATTGTTGTTGTAAACTGTTGGAGAGCTTTAGTACAAGTGAAGTGACACACCATTATGTTGGTTTCGATATAACATATTTTTTTAAAAATAACTTTATTCCACATTTACGTAAAATAACAACACAGTTTACAACCTGTTGTTAACCTGTCATAGCAAAAACAATTGGTCAATGTTATTTTATTTTGCAGAATAAGTTTTAGTAAGCGTTAACAAATTAATCGTGACACTCGAATGAGCACTTAGAAATTGCGTTTGGGGATACGACAATACTAAATCATACTCACTTCTAATGAAGAACTTTTATTTCCATTGAATGGTGAAGAATTTCCGCAAAACTAGCAGATTATAATTTCTTATCTGTTTTTTGGAATACCCAGACATATGATGCAGCACAAAAATATCAGGTCGGAGTACGTTGGAGGCATTCTGATTAGTTACTTGAAACAACGCGAGATATTATTTAGGAGAATCTATGGTCCAGGTGTTAACAAAGCCGAGATTAAAAAATAATTTCTCCTACAGACTTTTTTTGCATAAGATCGTTTTTAGAAAGGGAACGAAAATAATTACAGGTTTAATAGTTCACTTTTAGCCAGGAGATTTTTCTTGATTCTCATACTTCTGTTTCTTAAAAAAATATACTAAGTTTGACAATCTAGATTCGTTTTTTTGAAAGTCAACTAAATTTCCTAGATATCAAGTGGTTTCAGCGCCGCCCGTGCAAGGCAGCGTAGCGAAACACGTGAATTATTTCTTTTTTGAATTTTCGACTTTCACACTTATACGTAGAGGTTAATTTTACAATTTTAGACATTGTCAAAATCGTTGAATATTATATTTATTTTCACTAAACATTACAAGCGATTGCACTACAAATATATGTTTTCTGTAAGAGTCTGCAGCAGAGTGACTAATTAGTCAAACAAGTCAACAAACGTAATTGCAGTGTTGACAATTTAATTAAAACGTTCAGTTTTAAATTACATTCTTATCAATTTTGTTTCGGTACGTTATAACTTAGTTTAAAGCCAATAGAATTCCTCTGTCAATAATCTGCAATAGCTATACTAGATTATCGCTCAGCCAATCAAGAACTGCGCTGAAACATGCTAAGGAGCGCCGATAGAGAAAAAGAACTTCCGCTTAAGTTTATATTTAGATTTTACCAGCGGGGAATACATATGACTTAAATATTATGTATCGACGAATGTTGTGGAGTGATAAAGAAAATAAAAGTGATAGTATAAACAAGGCATATACAATATTTTCTTGACTTTTCTTCTTGCTAGACTAGAGCAATGCTTCACTGGCAGAAAACTGCTTTGGTTTGGTACAAAATGTCGCAAAGAAATCAAATGGGGAATACAGTCTCGTTAGGTGGGACCCCGGATAAGAAGGACGACCGCTATATAGTACGCTTTTTCTCCGTCCCTGGAACTTCCTTACCCTTTTCAGGCAAAAAAGCTTCGCTTAAGTGAGACCCCGGATAAGTAAGACGCCCGCTAAGTATTACTTTTTTTCTCTGTCCCTTGAAACAAAAACTTCGCTGAAGTGGGAAATTCAATGGAATGACTTCATATTTTCCCAAACTGAAGAAATTGCAATGATTCGAAAGAAATATTTTGTAAACAAAACAAACCTTTCTCGAGTTATTTTCGTGAGAGTGCAGTTATGTCGCAGCTGGGACAAAAAAGGAAGCTGACCTCTACACCAATTGCAGAAAAATACCGCATTCTTAAGCAAATTAACAGTGGCAAAAGTCTATCACTTGTCGCTTGGGATCATAAAGTACCAAAACAGACCATTTCAGATTGGATGAAAAAGAAGAAACAAATCTACGAGTCTGTTGATTCAAATTTATCAACGAAAAAAAGGCATTGATTCAGAACATCTACGTAAGAACACCTTGACGAAGCTTGCTACAAATGGCTCGTAAATGCAAGGGCTCAGAACATCCCTGTGTCAGCCCCTGTTTTGAAAACTAAGGCTTCCAAAATGATTGAGAAAGAAGTACTAACTCAATGTAAACCGACTAAATTAACTGAGTTTTTCTCCGTTTAGGATCCATATAACTTTAGTCTTGTCTTTATTTTCTTGGTTTGATGAGATATAGAAAGAGAAAAATTAAACACAATTACTTATCACCATATTTTGATTACGAATTTCGGAATCTCTCTAAGATCTCTCTAAGTCTCTCAAAATCTCTCTCAATAACTGGGACAAAATGAGCTATTTGTTGAAAATCCTACTGATGAGGAGATTCGCTTAAGTAGGACGCCCGATAGTAGTACATTTTCCATCCGTCCCTTGAGTGTCCCGACTTAACGAGAGTATACTGTAGTAAGATGCGAACGACCATTACGAAATGCTTTTATGTCCTTCTTTTTAATTAGGGTTTAGTAGGATTTGTTTAAATGATAAAAATACTCCTCGTATCATAAAATAAATACATCTATATTTGAAAGTACAATCACGTTGACCAAAAGTTTCGTTTGTAAAAAATATGTGGTTCCTTTCCAAAGTTACTTTTATCTTATATAGATTTTAAATGGAAAAGTTGTTTTTTAATGCGCAGAATTCTCCTTGAGTATACCACAAAATGTTTTTTTATCATGACATCGCACTTTTTGATAATCTGTGGTTATTAAGGAGGTAATTAAACCCAGTGTGCAATTAAAACTTAAAAAAATGTTTAACAATTTAATAAAGCGTTGCGAAGAAAGTTTAATAACAGTCAAAGACATTATCAAAATTGACAAATATGGGCTAGTTGTCGTTTTGTCTGGCCACGGGGGACACAAGACAACGTTTTTTCGGCGCAAGGACACAAAATTTTCGTTGATTGATGTTGCCTAAAAATTTAAACAGCTTTTTTGTTACACTTACAAAATTAACTTTGTTGGCAGTAACAAAAGTGCTAAGTCACGAAAAAAAAAATTAAGATTACTGATATGCCGCCCCGTTTTAGCAAATCAACAAGTTACAATAATTACTTTTTTAAAAAAACAAAAGCTGTTACAACGCAAAACTTTCTAAACATTTATCTACCTTTTACAATTCAGTTTTCGCCACAGCCACCGTCATGCGGCCATAAACGTGCTATTTTTAAAACATATTGGCTGCGAAAGTTTTAAAAAAATTTTAAAAACAGATCTTATTTCAAAACATCAAATGGACTACCTAAATCCATTCAATTTGTTGAAAGCAGCTAGTTGAATCGTCTGTAGGAACAAAATTAGAACACTTCAATAAAAGTTGGGAAAACTTCTCAGCACATTTTAGTCTAGTTAAAATCTATTGCAAAAAATAATAATCGTGAAATATGTTAGTTGGGGAAATACTTTAACAAGTTTAGTAACCGACTCTTAAAATTACTTACTATTCCCCGGTTTCTTCTCGCTAAAGTATTTTGCTTGCTTTAAAAATATTATGTTTAAGTTATTTTGGTCACACTAATTATTTTATATTACAAATTTCTGTAGCCATATATTCAAAATAAAATTTTGTAAGCTTTGGCAAGCATTCGTTTTTCCACTTTGTCTCGTCAAATTTAATTGTTTCAACATACAGTTCCTTGTTCGTGTATATAACCAAATCAATTTCCTTGGTTTCAGTTATCGCCATTACTCCTAAATACTGGTAATAATATGCATGCGATTGTTTTAATTTCGCCTTACCATCCACTATACGACAAAAAAATGTTTTATCATTGCATGCTTCCTCTATCGTTATAAATCGTTTTGAAAAAGGGCATTTGACTTCAATCGCTTTTGTCGGTGACAATAATCCATCTGGACTGCATCCTAACCATGGCCATTTTGGGTTTATTAAAAAACCACAATTCACAACGGTGGATTTTGTCCTTTCTTCATGAAGTTTTAGTGCATAGGTTCATTGTTGATACCCCACTTACAACTCTCCGCAACAAATTGTCTATCATGTTCTCCTGACAAAACCTTTTGCAAAAGCGACTTAGGATATAAATTAACTCTGCGATTAATTACTGCGCCAAAATTTGAGGATGTTAAGCATTTTTTTCTTTCTGAAAACCATTCTTTAGAAGATGATTGGCCAATTGTTTCATGTTCTATTGCAGCAGAATTTTCAGCAGTAATAAGCAGGTGATTATTGATAAACATTTTTTCTTCTTCTTGCAGCCCATCGTTATCAACTGCATTTAGTTTAAACTTTTCAAAAATGTCATTTAAGATAAGCCTGTCAGGAATATTATCAGCTGCCTCGATAACTATATCAACAACTTCTTTTCGAGATATATATAAAAATCACACGGCTTATAATCATTACCCCTCGACAAATTTCCCATGCATATTCCCTGTCTTATATCGGCTAGACGTTCACCTAATTTTTTTATACTGTTTTGGTCTTCGGTAGATGTAGGCATAGAACAGTAATCACGCTTTCCATCAACAATTGGCCTCTTTCTTGATTTGGTACTATCTTTTTCAAAATTAGCTTTTTCAAATGTTAATTCAGAAAATAGTATAGCTTCATTATTTGAAGCCTCTCCAGGAACATGCCATTTTTGAAGAACATCAGTGCAAGTTTTGTCATCTGGAACTTCTTTTAAATCGAGTTCCTTATAGTCTACTAGCTGATAAGTTGCAGCGACATGTTTACAGCAGCCGCCTACGCCAGATTTACATTTGCATGTTGCATATAAAATCTCTCCAGTGCTTTGGTTTAGGTGTACATATACATCGTATTTGGCTCTTTTCATAGAAGCAGCTACATAGCACTTTACAATAAAAAGTGTATAATGTCCTTTCACATTGGGTTTAACACGAACTCCCTTGACATAATTTTCTTTAAACAACTGGTATAAGAATTTTGTGCTTCAAGGCACCTCTACCACGATTGTCAAAAGCTATAGTGCCATCGATTAAATAGTCTTGCATAAACTTGTGTGACACAGCAGGCAGCAAAGACAGATCTCTGCTCCATAGTTTAATACTGTTATTTATAGTTTCTTCTTCTTCAACAATGAGTTCTTCTCCAGAAAGCTCACGAAAGGCAGGTCTGAACCCCTTGCTAGAGCTTTGAAAAAAGCTAGGGTCAGAATCAACATCCTTATTTAAAGCTTGAATATTTTCCTTGTTGTTGTTGTTGGCCATTTTTACAGTACTGTTAAAGCGTCTTAGCGTTTGTTTTGATATTATTGAATAAAACTACCATAATGCATTGCGAATCTTGATAATTACGGGAACGGCGAATTGCACAAGGTGTTGACAAAAAATCTAAGCAAAAAAATACTTGATAATACAAATTCAAATGAGATATATAACAACTATATTATGACGCCGTAAGACAAAGCAGGTAATTAAGCTATTACAACTCTTACTCTTGTTACTCGTAAAGTCGTGTTACAATATTTCTATAGAATAAAAAATAATACTTAAGATGCACATTGCACAGCCTACTCAATGGAATGTACAGACGGGGAAGTTGCTTCAAAGTGTGTATATTGATAGAAACGGAAAAGCCATTGCAAACCATTTATGAGCTTTTCTAGTTTTAAAATTTCGCACAGTGCAAATGAAAGTCGCAGCTTTTTAAAAATAGAAACCGAATCATTCAAACAATTTCGGTGAGAATAAAGAATTTATTACATTGTCGAGTTTGATAATATTTTTGACAAAAATTAAGCACTGCAGATATCTTTACGGCAAATGAAAAACATTTTAAAAGAAAACTGAGACAAAATAAATAATTATATCTTTATATAATCATAGTCTTGTAATAACCCTTTTTTATAAGAATATGCTTTATAAGAATATCAAATTGAGAATAAAGGTTAAGAAACAATAGGTCTATTGCTGAGAAAAATAGCAAAATAAGAATAATGATCGTCTTGGTTAGAAGTTTGATATGTTTGATATTGATAAAAGACGCGTGTATTGTATATTTTAACTTTAAACCGCAATTTCATCATTATAATGATAAAAGTGAGAAATTCAAATTGAATCTGCTTTCATCATTTTGCGCAAATAAGCGGTTCAGAATTGGAGCAGCTCCAACTCAATTACATTGATAATAACATCTGCTTTTGTGTAATTGAAGGAAGTTTTTCAACTTAGCCTTGTTGTTCTTATTTTGGCAAACATGAAATTCCATTTTTATTTTTTAGTTGTCTGTAAGAAAACCAGCGCATTACTTTTCATATCATATTGCAACAAATTAAGGTAATGTCTAAATTCTGCTAACACAACTAACAGATTTGCTGACATAAAGAAACAGCAGTGATGTGTCCCGTCCGTCTAAATTAAAATGCATCTAGGTATGGCGTCTACAGAATATTACAAACACTTTAAAGACCAATGACGGTGGTGTGAAACTCTATCGGGTATAATTAAGCAAGCAATGAAGTCCATGCAAACATGACGTTTAAAATAAACGAAAACAGATAATTATATATGACTTCTCCTCCTTATTTCACGATATTTCGTGTATCTTTTTTATATTTCGTGCGATCCGCAACAAAACTTGTTTTTGACCAGACAAAATGTGGAGAAATACAGCTCGTACAATAGGTTTAAAGTCTTATTTTTCGCTCTCCGTCTTTTCAAATTCCTATTTCCAGCTCTTATTTTCAAAATTCTTATTTTCCACTCTCTTTCGTTTTAAATTCCCCTTAAAATATGCAGAAATAAGAAACTTCCTTTCTACTGTTTCGAAACCACAAAGAGCCCACAGGACTTTGTAAACGAGTGCAAATAGCTTGCGGTTTATCAAAATGACGCCTACGCGTACAATTATATCTTTCCAATCAAAGCATAGTTTCAAAAATATTTTAATAGTTTTTGCATAAACACGTGATTATGGAGTTGTGTCATCATTTTAATTTTAGCAATCTGACAAAAAATAACATTTTATCTCCCCCTGGATTAATCATTATAGTCTTAGATTGATATACTTTTATTTAATTACCCTAAACTTCTCTAAAAAAGTATATAAAGGGTGAAAGATTTAGAATCCATCAGTAAAAAAGCAGAACACTGCGCTGATAGTATCAAAGTAGTAAACAAGGTATGTAGCGTTCTGTATATTTATATTAAGAGCGCATGAGAGTAACTCGTTATTTTTGTTGTAGTAATAAACTATTTTTCTTTGTTTTCCTGTTGAATTCTGCGTACAACATTCTTGCATCGGATACTTAATGTCACAAGATGCATGATTATGAATTATCCATTTTAACGCATTCCTTTCCCATCCTTAGATGAAGTTAATTCACTTGGTGCTGCTTTTTGGATTCGTTGCCGTTCTATGTGCAGGTAAATTTCCGATTTTTTGTGTTTTAACTTGATTTTCTATAAAATAGTTAAAACAAATCTTTCACAATGTGGATTAAAGGTTAACAAACAGGCTAATTTTCTAGAGCAAAAAATAAAAGTTCAAGAAGATGCTGTCGATGATGCTTCCGAATTAGACCCTTCAGAAGGCGAAGAAAAAGATAAACGATGGTTTGTATTGCTTTTAATATTCAGTTTCTTTACTAACTTAGTGCTTTATAGAAAACAAATATTTTATCCATTTACTTTTTGTGCAGAAGACGAAGAAGGAAATGATATTGAAAAGAGCGAGAGCGCTGTCGAAGAAAAAGATGGCGAGGAAAAAGGTAAAACTGGTCTTCCCCGTAACACGTTTAAAACACGTTTATATTTTTATATAAATATTTAATTTAATGCTCTTTTAGATCCCGTAGCCTGGTTTTCACGACGTAGATCTTCTCGCCGACGAAGAAGATCTTCTTGCCGACGAAGAAGATCTTCCCGCCGACGAAGATATTATAGCCGACGCAGAAGATCTTCCCGCCGACGAAGAAGATCTTCCCGCCGACGAAGAAGATTTTATTATCCGCGACGATTCATCAGGAGCCCATTTCCAGGAAAATAAACAAGAACATTTTTTTTGATTTCATTTTACCAATAGGGTTTTTGCTTCTGTTATTGTATATTCTTATAATCGAATGAACAGATACAGCTAAATACTGATCTTTTCATACTGAAGTTCATACAAAGAGCACAGAATTTAGTTCGCTGACTATACCCTCAAACACAGCCAGCCAGGACAAATAAACACAATTTTTTTCGGAGTGAACTGTTTAACATTGCTGTGGTGGATACGAAAAACCTTCTACTGCAGCTACTTCCGCTCCAAGGTTACGGGTGTCAACAAGGCCTCACTTTCTCGCTTTTAGTAGCACCCTGAATGCATATTTCCACGTCATTTGGGGCCTTTTACAATCTCACGTTGATCAATTTATTGATGGCTGTTGGTAAAGTTTGTCTGACCATATCGATTGACAATCATAGTAGAAAAAATAAATTGACGATACATCATCATTTGCTTAAATGGAATGCTTGTTGCTGTGTATAAAAGACCGCGAGTTCGATTTTTGATAAAAAACGTTCTTCTTAAACCATATATTGGTGCCTGCCTGTGCCAGAACATAATAATACATATTTTGCGGAGCACAAAAGAAACTGCATTTCCGCGGGAATAGCGCGTCTCTTGTTTTGGGGGATGTGATAATGGCCAATCATTCCTATTTTTGTCTGGAGTCGGCTTTAAATGTTTGCACCATTTGAAACATTCACAGATTTGCACCAGCGAAAGACATGTCATATTATTATTAAAGTTTTCTCATTTTTGAATGATAAACCGTTTAACCACAAATGAATTAAACCGAATATCTTCAATAATGTGTTTTTTAGCTTCTAATATTACATGTTTTTTATAAGCATGACATAAGCATCCGTAAGCTTAACTTTAGTTATTTTTTAAGCATAAGTTACGCATTATGCGAAGCCTAAGAAAATGTTGTGAAGTTTTTTATGTTTTTGTTTCGTGAGCAGTTTTTTATGTCCGAATAACCAGTATGTAGTGAAATTTAAGTTGTAATTACTGATGTTCAAAATTTAAATGCAATATTTTTTTTCACATAAGCATATTTCGAGCCTTATCATGGGTTTTTCATAAGCATATTTCAAATTTTTTTGTTATTAAGCATAACCTTAGCATATTTGGAGCCTGAAAAAGTATTTTTAATAACCATCCTTAAGCCTCATTTTGGAATTTCAATTGCGTATATAAAAAACATGTGATGTGTAATTCAGCACAAGCAGACAAGGTAGTTTCGTGTTATTGTCGTTAGTATAAGGAGGAAAAAAAAAGCTTAAAGCAATGTTTACCATAAATTGGACTGTGCGCTTGTATGGTCACTGGGGTGCTTATTAACATTTAGAGAAGTAACCTTGACAATAAACACCGGATTTGAAAATATACGTTTTTGTCGAAAAATGTTTTTGCTGTAATTGGTGCCTAGGAGGAAAGCTTAGATGCTTTTTAACGTTAGGTAGCCCAATTCATCCCCTTTTTTAACATAACATTTTCATAACAACCTACAGCCTTCGTGGAAAGTGGCCAAGCTTGTAAGCAAGAATTAACACATTTTAAAAGTTTGAACTTAACCAAACAACTTACGTCTCAAATATACTCGAAACATCTTAACAAGTTCAAAATGCGTAGATTTAATATAGAAAGACCTGCGCATTTACTTGTGGCAGCAAACTTTAAAATTAGTTGTCTTGTTATATTCTAAACAAAATTATAGTCCTTAGGACCGTACATTTACATGAACCGTAGTCTCGGGGTTGTGTTAACAAAAATAATAGATAACAAATTGCCAATAATATTTGTAGGAAAATTAATAAATATTTCTCGTTACGTACCACTTCGCATTTTGATATAAAATAAATACTGTTACAAAAAGTTACTTTATATCAAAGTTTGACCCACTGAGTGCCTATCCCCACTCATTTTGTTTTTTATTTAATTGATAACTTAACTAAATAAAAATCACCCTGCAATTTCATTTTCTAAACATATTCTAAAGTTGGTTTTAAAAATAGTGTTATAAAATGTTTTTCCTAACAATGGAACTGTTATTCCATTGTTCGGGCTTTTTGCTGGCATCTGAGATAATTCTGAAAGCAAAATTTTGACTTTCTTTAATAAATAAGCAAATAAAAAGATATCTCCCTAAGGCTAAACGTTTTTATAAAATTCTTGGAAGGCAGTTGTGTATGGATTGGCTAGATTATTATTTCTAGACTATGATACATTAGTCATAAAAGCTGAAGCACCAATAAAAAATAAATAAAAAAGGCCAGAAAGGGAAAGCCTTGTTTATGCCAACCTACATTGTAAGCCTGACAAATATTGCTTTCACTACTGCCGTCTGTACTAAACCTGATTTCAATCAGAAAATAATTAACAGTGTTACAAACTTGGAGGTACAAACAACACCCTCTTTACTTTTTTGTTATGATTGAGCAACGCCTTATACAAAAACAATAGTATCACATAACAAAGTATTTAGAAAACTTCCAAATAAAACTAAATAAAAAATCTATAACACAATATACTGATGTAAATACAACAGTAAGAATTCGTCTTCAAAAAGGGAAGATATATCTCTGTAAGCCTGTTTCCTTTTCGGAGTTTTACGCACGAAGTCTGAACATATCAGGATAACACCAATGCGCAAGTGTTCGGTGTACAAATTTGGTTTTCAAAGTCCCCACCTATCCGCGCCTAGGTTGGATGGTCTTGTTTCTGTCAAAAAATTCAGGTCGCCGCTCTTTTGTCATGCAAAATATTTGATTTTCAGTGTCGGAGTTGGCTTCACTATTTACACCAGTTCTGCTGGAGTAAGCTGCGCATCTGGTTGGACAAGAATTTCATTGATGTATTTCTCTGGTGTGAACAACTAGTGCAGACTGTTCGGCAGACAATCCAGTACTACCATACAGGTGAGCATCGCGTAGACTTCAAAGCAAAGCGATATTTAGTGGCTCGATTAAAGAGTAGCGTAATCTTTGAGAAGCTTCATATTCAAATTTTAAACTTGATTGGAATACGTTTGATTAAATTATTTTGCAAAATTTTTATAAGGTATTTTTATATCGGTGGTCGGATTTTTTTGTTGAATATTTTAAAGCTCTAGTTATAGCTAACTGTTATCAAAGTGTTGGTAGAGCTAATAGGGAAGTGACAAAGAAGGAAACATAAACACAGATGTATATTGGATCGAGAAGAGCAATTTTCAGTCAATTTTGTGGCGAATTTTTTTCATTTCCCTAATTTTTTAGCGTTTATCTTCTAACAACTGTCCATTTATACATTTCTTTTGAAAAATGTTGACATTTTAAAAGTCACCAATCTTAAAATTTTCGTTAAGTTTTCTAACGTCTTCAATACTAGTAATTATATTTGTCGTAGTTAGCAAAGTTTTTAAATAAAGATTTCCTTAGTTTTTAAATAGAGTTTATTTCTCCTTACTCTATTAAAATGTTTATGATTTTATAATATCCCGACTGGTTTACATTCCCACGAAATCAAGCTGAAATCAAACGTCATAGCGGATAAACCGTGAATAATTTCATAAATAATTGTGCTTTTTTCGCATTTATGTGAAGGAAATGCTGCAAACGTGTTTGTGTTTTATACTTTTTAGCTGCTTAAAACGACTAAACAACACTAAGTATTTATGAGAATAGGTAAATTTCGAGTCGTGGAGTTGGGTAGTTATAGTTGCCGGGGGAGAGTTGCTAAATTTCACAGTAACAAAATTGAAAGTCGTATTTGCTCTTTTCCGTATAGCCTGTTATTTCTTTATATTTCTAACATGCGATGCTTGAAATTGCGTTTGGGGATACGTGAATACTAAATCATACTCACTTCTAATGAAGATCTTCTATTTCAATTGAATGGTGAAGAATTTCAGCAAAACTAGCAGATTATAATTTCTTATCTGTTTTTTGGAATACCCAGACTTTTGACGCAGCACAAAAATACCAGGTCGGAGTACGTTGGAAGCACTCTGATTAGTTTCTTGAAACAGCGCGAGATATTATCGAGAAGAATCTAGGGTCCAGGTGTTGACAAAATCGAGATTAAAAATGACTTTCTCCTACAGACTTTTTTTTGCATAAGATCGTTTTTAGAAAGGGAACGATAATAATTACAGGTTTAATAGTTCACTTTTAGCCGGGAGATTTTTCTTGATTCTCATATTTCTGTTTCTTAAGAAAATATACTAAGTGTGACAATCTAGATTCGTTTATTTGAAAGTCGACAAAATTTCCTAGATATCAAGTGGTTTCAGCGCCGCCCGTGCAAGGCAGCGTAGCGAAACGCGTGAATTATTTCTGTTTTGAATTTTCGACTTTCTCACTACGTAGAGGTTAATTTTAAAATTTTAGACATTCTCAGAACCGTTGAATATTATATTTATTTTCACTAAACATTACAAGCGATTGCACTACATACATTTTTTTTTCTGTAAGAGTCTGCAGCAGAGTGACTAATTAGTCAAACAAGTCAACAAACGCAGTGTTGACAATTTAATTAAAACGTTCAGTTTCAAATTACATTCTTATCAATTTTGTTTTCGTAAGTTATAACTTAGTTTAAAGCCAATTATAATTCCTCTATCAATAATCTGCAATAGCTAGTCTAGACTATCGCTCAGCCAATCAAGAACTGCGCTGAAAAATGCAAAGGAGCGCCGATAGAGAAAAAAAATTCCGCTTAAGTTTATATTTAGATTTTACAAGGGGGGAATACATATGACTTAAAAATTATCTATCGACGAATGTTGTGGACTGATAAAGAAAATAAAGGTAGTATAAACAAAACATATACAATATTTTCTTGACTTTTTTTCTTGTTACACTAGAGGAATGCTTCACTGGCAGAAAACTGCTTTGTTTTGGTACAAAATGTCGCTAAAAAATCAAATGGGGAATACAATCTCGTTAGGTGGGACCTCGGATAAAAGGGACGCCCGCTATAATGTATGCTTTTTCCCGGCCCTGGAACTTCCTTACCCTTTTCAGGCAAAAAAGCTTCGCTTAAGTGAGACCCCGGATAAGTAAGACGCCCGCTAAGTATTACCTTTTTTCTCTGTCCCTTGAAACAAAAACTTCGCTAAATGGGAAATTGAATGTAATGACTTCATATTCTTCCTAGACTGAAGAAATTGCAAAGATTCCAAAGAATCATTTTGTAAACAAAACAAACTTTTCTCGAGTTATTTTCGTGAGGGTGCAGTTATGTCGCAGCTGGGACAAAAAAGGAAGCCGACCTCTACACCAATTACAGAAAAATACCGCATTCTTAAGCAAATTAACAGTGGCAAAAGTCTATCACTTGTCGCTCGGGATCATAAAGTACCAAAACAGACCATTTCAGATTGATTATTATTATATTTTGATTATTATTATATTTTGATTATGAATTTACAAATCCCTCTAAGATCTCTCTAAGTCTCTCAAAAAATATCTCGATAACTGGTACAAATTGAGCTATTTGATGAAAATCCTACTGATGAGGAGATTCGATTAAGTAGGACACCCGATGTAGTACATTTTCCATCCGTCCCTTGAGTGTCCCGACTTAACAAGAGTATACTGTAGTAAGATGCGAACGACCATTACGAAATGCTATTTATGTCCTTTTTTTAAATTAGGATTTAGTAGGATTTGTTTAAATGATAAAAATAATAATTGGGAAATATGTTAGTTGGGGAAATACTTTAACAAGTTTTAGTAACCGACCCTTAAAATCACTCAGTGTTCCCCGGTTTCTTCTCACTAAGATATTTGCATTTTAATTCCACATGGCGTTGACGAAACATTTAAGCAAAATACTTCATAATACAGATTCAAGAAAATAATACATAAGATGCACATTGCACAGCCTACGCAATAGAATGTTAAGCTGGGGGAGTTGCTTTAAAGTGTGTATATTGATAGACAATGGAAAATTGCAAACCATTTGTGAGTTTTTCTAGTTTTAAAATTTCGGACGGTGCAAATGAATTTCGCAGCTTTTTAAAAATAGAAACTGAATCATTCAAACAATTTCGGTGAAAATAAAGAATTTATTACATTGTGGAGTTTGATAATATTTTTTGACAAAAATAAGCACTGCAGATATCTTTACGGCAACTGAGAAAAATTTTAAAAGAAAACTGAGACAAAATAAATAATTATATCTTTATATAATCATAGTCTTGTAATACACCCTTTTTAGAAGAATATGCTTTATAAGAATATCAAATTGAGAATAAAGGTTAAGAAACAATAGGTCTATTGCTGAGAAAAATAGCAAAATAAGAATAATGATCGTCTTGGTTAGAAGTTTGATATGTTTGATATTGATAAAAGACGCGTGTATTGTATATTTTAACTCGAAACCGCTATTTCATCATTTTAATGATAAAAGTGAGAAATTCAAATTGAATCTGCTTTCATCATTTTGTGCAAATAAGCGGTTCAGAATTGGAGCAGCTCCAACTCAATTACATTGATAATAACATCTGCCTTTGTGCATTTGAAGGAAGTTTTTCAACTTAGCCTTGTTGTTCTTATTTTGGCAAACATGATTTTCCATTTTTATTTTGTAGTTGTCTGTAAGAAAACCAGCGCATTACTTTTCATATCATATTGCAACAAATTAAGGTAATGTCTAAATTCTGCTAAAACAACTAACAGATTTGCTGACATAAAGAAACAGCAGTGATGTGTCCCGTCCGTCTAAATTAAAATGCATCTAGGTATGGCGTCTACAGAATATTACAAACACTTTAAAGACCAATGACGGTGGTGTGAAACTCTATCGGGTATACATAAGCAAGCAATAAAGTCCATGCAAACATAATTATATATGACTTCTCCTACTTATTTCACGATATTTCGTGTATCTTTTTTATATTTCGTGCGATCCGCAACAAAACTTGTTTTTGACCAGACAAAATGTGGAGAAATACAGCTCGTACAATAGGTCTAAAGTCTTATTTTTCGCTCTCCGTCTTTTCAAATTCCTATTTCCAGCTCTTATTTTCAAAATTCTTACTTTCCACTCTCTTTCGTTTTAAATTCCCCTTAAAATATGCAGAAATAAGAAACTTCCTTTCTACTGTTTCGAAACCACAAAGAGCCCACAGGACTTTGTAAACGAGTGCAAATAGCTTGCGGTTTATCAAAATGACGCCTACGCGTACAATTATATCTTTCCAATCGAAGCATAGTTTCACAAATATTTTAATAGTTTTTGCATAAACACGTGATTATGGAGGTGTGTCATCATTTTAATTTTAGCAATCTGACAAAAAATAACATTTCATCTCCCCCTGGATTAATCATTATAGTCTTAGATTGATATACTTTTATTTAATTACCCTAAACTTCTCTAAAAAAGTATATAAAGGGTGAAAGATTTACAATCCATCAGTAAAAAAGCAGAACACTGCGCTGATAGTATCAAAGTAGTAAACAAGGTATGTAGCGTTCTGTATATTTATATTAAGAGCGCATGAGATAATCTCGTTTTTTTTTGTCGTAGTAATAAACTATTTTTCTTTGTTTTCCTGTTGAATTCTGCGTACAACTTTCTTGCATCGGATACTTAATGTCACAAGATGCATGATTATGAATTATCCATTTTAACGCATTCCTTTCCCATCCTTAGATGAAGTTAATTCAGTTGGTGCTGCTTTTTGGATTCGTTGCCGTTCTATGTGCAGGTAAAATTCCGATTTTTTGTGTTTTAACTTGATTTTCTATAAAATAGTTAAAAAAAATCTTTCACAATGTGGTTTAAAGGTTAACAAACAGGCTAATTTTCTAGAACAAAAAATAAAATTTCAAGAAGATGCTGTTGATGATGCTTCCGAATTAGACCCTTCAGAAGACGAAGAAAATGAGGATTTAGACGAAGGGAATGACGATGATGAAGTCGAAGACAGTGACCCAGAAGAAATAAACGATGGTTTGTATTGCTTTTAATATTCAGTTTCTTTACTAACTTAGTGCTTTATAGAAAACAAATTTTTTATCCATTTACTTTTTGTGCAGAAGACGAAGATGGAAATGATATTGAAAAGAACGAGAGCGCTGTCGAAGTAACACGTTTAAAACACGTTTATATTTTTATATAAATATTTAATTTAATGCTCTTTTAGATCCCGTGGCCTGGTTTTCACGACGTAGATCTTCTCGCCGACGAAGAAGATCTTCCCGCCGATGAAGATATTATGGCCGACGCAGAAGATCTTCCCGCCGACGACGAAGATTTTATTATCCGCGACGATTCATCAGGAGCCCATTTCCAGGCAAATAAACAAGAACGTTTTTTTTGATTTCATTTTACCAATAGGGTTTTTGCTTCTGTTATTGTATATTCTTATGATCGAATGAACAGATACAGCTAAATACTGATCTTTTCATACTGAAGTTCATACAAAGAGCACAGAATTTAGTTCGCTGACTATACCCTCAAAAACAGCCAGCCAGGACAAATAAACACAATTTTTTTCGGAGTGAACTGTTTAACAGTGCTGCGGTGGATACGAAAAACCTTCTACTGCAGCTACTTCCGCTCCAAGGTTACGGGTGTCAACAAGGCCTCACTTTCTCGCTTTTAGTCGCACCCTGAATGCATATTTCCACATCATTTGGGGCAATTTTCACCTTGATCAATTTATTGTTGGCTGTTGGTAAAGTTTGTCTGACCATATCGATTGATAATCATATAATAGAAAAAATAAATTGACGATACATCATCATATGCTTAAATGGAATGCTTGTTGCTGTGTATAAAAGACCGCGAGTTCGATTTTTGATAAAAAAACGTTCTTTTTAAACCATATAATGGTGCCTGCCTGTGCCAGAACATAATATTACATATTTTGCGGAGGACAAAAGAAACTGCATTTCCGCGGGAATAGCGCGTCTCTTGTTTTCGGGGATGTGATAATGGCCAATCATTCCTATTTTCGTCTGGAGTCGGCTTTAAATGTTTGCACCATTTGAAACATTCACAGATTTGCACCAGCGAAAGACATGTCATATTATTATTAAAGTTTTCTCATTTTTGAATGATAAACCGTTTAACCACAAATGAATTAAACCGAATATCTTCAATAATGTTTTTTTTTAGCTTCTAATATTACATGTATTTTATAAGCATGACATAAAGATCCGTAAGCCTAACTTTAGTTATTTTTTAAGCATAAGTTACGCATTAGGTGAAGCCTAAGAAAATGTTGTGAAGTTTTTTATGTTTCTGTTTCGTGAGCAGTTTTTTATGTCCGAATAACCAGTATGTAGTGAAATTTTAATTACTAATGTTCAAAATTTAAATGCAATATGTTTTTTCACATAAGCATATTTCAAGCCTTATCATGTGTTTTTCATAAGCATATTCCAATAAATCTTTTTGCCATTAAGCATAACCTTAGCATATTTGGAGCCTGAAAAAGTACTTTTCATAACCATCTTTAAGCCTCATTTTGGAATTTCAATTGTGTATATAAAAAACATGTGATGTGTAATTCAGCACAAGCAGACAAGGTAGTTTCGTGTTATTGTCGTTATTATGAAAGGGGAAAACAAGCTTAAAGCAATGTTTACCATAAATTGGACTGTGCGCTTGTATGGTCACCGGGGTGCTTATTAACATTTAGAGAAGTAACCTTGACAATAAACACCCGTTTTGAAAATATACGTTTTTGTCGAAAAATGTTTTTGCTGTAATTGGTGCCTGGGAGGAAAGCTTAGATGCTTTTTAACGTTAGGTAGCCCAATTCATCCCCTTTTTTAACATAACATTTTCATAACAACCTACAGCCTTCGTGGAAAGTGAACAAGCTTGTAAGCAAGAATTAACACATTTTAAAAGTTTGAACTTAACCAAATAACTTACGTCTCAAATATACTCTAAACATCTTAACAAGTTCAAAATGCGTAGATTTAATATAGAAAGACCTGCGCATTTACTTGTGGCAGCAAACTTTGAAATTAGTTGTCTTGTCATATTCTAAACAAAATTATAGTCCTTAGGACCGTACATTTACATGAACCGTAGTCTCGGGGTTGTGTTAACAAAAATAATAGATAACAAATTGCCAATAATATTTGTAAGAAAATTAATAAATATTTCTCCTTACGTACTACTTCGCATTTTGATGTAAAATAAATACTGTTACAAAAAGTTACTTTATATCAAAGTTTGACCCACTGAGTGCGTATCCCCACTCATTTTGTTTTTTATTTAATTGATAACTTAACTAAATAATAATCATCCTGCAATTTCATTTTCTAAACATATTCTAAAGTTGGTTTTAAAAATAGTGTTATAAAATGTTTTTCCTAACAATGGAACTGTTATTCCATTGCTCGATCTTTTTGCTGGCATCTGAGATAATTCTGAAAGCAAAATTTTGACTTTCTTTAAAAAATAAGCAAATAAAAAAATATTTCCCTAAGGCTAAACGTTTTTATAAAATTCTTGGAAGGCAGTTGTGTATGGATTGGCTAGATTATTATTTCTAGACTATGATAAATTAGTCATAAAAGCTGAAGCACCAATAAAAAATAAATAAAAAAGGCCAGAAAGGGAAAGCCTTGTTTATGCCAACCTACATTGTAAGCCTGACAAATATTGCTTTCACTACTGCCGTCTGTACTAAACCTGATTTCAATCAGAAAATAATTAACAGTGTTACAAACTTGGAGGTACAAACAACACCCTCTTTACTTTTTTGTTATGATTGAGCAACGCCTTATACAAAAACAATAGTATCACATAACAAAGTATTTAGAAAACTTCCAAATAAAATTAAATAAAAAATCTATAACACAATATACTGATGTAAATACAACAGTAAGAATTCGTCTTCAAAAAGGGAAGATATATCTCTGTAAGCCTGTTTCTTTTTCGGAGTTTTACGCACGAAGTCTGAACATATCAGGATAACACCAGTCTCCACGTGTTCGGTGTACGAAACTGGTTTTCAAAGTCCCCACCTATCCGCGCCTAGGTTGGATGGTCTTGTTTCTGTCAAGTCACCGCTCTTTTGTCATGCAAAATATTTGATTTTCGGTGTCGGAGTTGGCTTCACTATATACACCAGTTCTGCTGGAGTAAGCTGCGCATCTGGTTGGGCAAGAATTTCATTGATGTATTTCTCTGGTGTGAACAACTAGTGCAGACTGTTCGGCAGACAATCCAGGACTACCATACAGGTGAGCATCGCGTAGACTTCAAAGCAAAGCGATATTTAGTGGCTCGATTAAAAAGTAGCGTAATCTTTGAGAAGCTTCATATTCAAATTTTAAACTTGATTGGAATACGTTTGATTAAATTATTTTGCAATATTTTTATAAGGTATTTTTATATCGGTGGTCGGATTTTTTTGTTGAATATTTTAAAGCTCTAGTTATAGCTAACTGTTATCAAAGTGTTGGTAGAGCTAATAGGGAAGTGACAAAGAAAGAAACATAAACACAGATGTATATTGGATCGAGAAGAGCAATTTTCAGTCAATTTTGTGGCGAATTTTTTTCATTTCTCTATTTTTTTAGCGTTTATCTTCTAACAACTGTCCATTTATACATTTCTTTTGAAAAATGTTGACATTTTAAATGTCACCAATCTTAAAATTTTCGTTAAGTTTTCTAACGTCTTCAATACTAGTAATTATATTTGTCGTAGTTAGCAAAGTTTTTAAATGAAGTTTTCCTTAGTTTTTAAATAGAGTTTAGTTCTCCTTACTCTATTAAAATGTTTATGATTTTATAATATCCCGACTGGTTTACATTCCCACGAAATCAAGCTGTAATCAAACGTCATAGCGGATAAACCGTGAATAATTTCATAAATAATTGTGCTTGTTTCGCATTTATGTGAAGGAAATGCTGCAAACGTGTGTGTGTTTTATACTTTTTAGCTGATTAAAACGACTAAACAACACTAAGTATTTATGAGAATAGGTAAATTTCGAGTCGTGGAGTTGGGTAGTTATACCCAATTTAGCAACTCTCCAACTCTGCCCCCGGGGCAGAGTTGGAGAGTTGCTAAATTTCACAGTAACAAAATTGAAAGTCGTATTTGCTCTATTCCGTATAGCCTGTTATTTCTTTATATTTCTAACACGCGATGCTTGAAATTGCGTTTGGGGATACGTGAATACTAAATCATACTCACTTCTAATGAAGAACTTCTATTTCAATTGAATGGTGAAGAATTTCAGCAAAACTAGCAGATTATAATTTTTTATCTGTTTTTTGGAATACCCAGACTTTTGACGCAGCACAAAAATACCAGGTCGGAGTACGTTGGAAGCACTCTGATTAGTTTCTTGAAACAGCGCGAGATATTATCGAAAAGAATCCAGACTTTTTTTTGCATCAGATCGTTTTTAGAAAGGGAACGATAATAATTACAGGTTTAATAGTTCACTTTTAGCCAGGAGATTTTTCTTGATTCTCATATTTCTGTTTCTTAAGAAAATATACTAAGTGTGACAATCTAGATTCGTTTATTTGAAAGTCGACAAAATTTCCTAGATATCAAGTGGTTTCAGCGCCGCCCGTGCAAGGCAGCGTAGCGAAACGCGTGAATTATTTCTGTTTTGAATTTTCGACTTTCTCACTACGTCGAGGTTAATTTTAAAATTTTAGACATTCTCAGAACCGTTGAATATTATATTTATTTTCACTAAACATTACAAGCGATTGCACTACATACATTTTTTTTTCTGTAAGAGTCTGCAGCAGAGTGACTAATTAGTCAAACAAGTCAACAAACGCAGTGTTGACAATTTAATTAAAACGTTCAGTTTCAAATTACATTCTTATCAATTTTGTTTTCGTAAGTTATAACTTAGTTTAAAGCCAATTATAATTCCTCTATCAATAATCTGCAATAGCTAGTCTAGACTATCGCTCAGCCAATCAAGAACTGCGCTGAAAAATGCAAAGGAGCGCCGATAGAGAAAAAAAATTCCGCTTAAGTTTATATTTAGACTTTACAAGGGGGGAATACATATGACTTAAAAATTATCTATCGACGAATGTTGTGGACTGATAAAGAAAATGAAGGTAGTATAAACAAAACATATACAATATTTTCTTGACTTTTTTTCTTGTTAGACCAGAGTAATGCTTCACTGGCAGAAAACTGCTTTGTTTTGGTACAAAATGTCGCAAAGAAATCAAATGGGGAATACAATCTCGTTAGGTGGGACCTCGGATAAGAGGGACGCCCGCTATAGTGTATGCTTTTTCTCCGTCCCTGGAACTTCCTTACCCTTTTCAGGCAAAAAAGCTTCGCTTAAGTGAGACCCCGGATAAGTAAGACGCCCACTAAGTATTACCTTTTTTCTCTGTCCCTTGAAACAAAAACTTCGCTAAATGGGAAATTGAATGTAATGACTTCATATTTTTCCTAGACTGAAGAAATTGCAAAGAGTCGAAAGAATCATTTTGTAAACAAAACAAACTTTTCTCGAGTTATTTTCGTGAGGGTGCAGTTATGTCGCAGCTGGGACAAAAAAGGAAGCTGACCTCTACACCAATTACAGAAAAATACCGCATTCTTAAGCAAATTAACAGTGGCAAAAGTCTATCACTTGTCGCTCGGGATCATAAAGTACCAAAACAAACTATTTCAGATTGATTATTATTATATTTTGATTATTATTATATTTTGATTATGAATTTACAAATCCCTCTAAGATCTCTCTAAGTCTCTCAAAAAATCTCTCGATAACTGGTACAAATTGAGCTATTTGATGAAAATCCTACTGATGAGGAGATTCGATTAAGTAGGACGCCCGATGTAGTACATTTTCCATCCGTCCCTTGAGTGTCCCGACTTAACAAGAGTATACTGTAGTAAGATGCGAACGACCATTACGAAATGCTATTTATGTCCTTTTTTTAAATTAGGATTTAGTAGGATTTATTTAAATGATAAAAATACTCCTCGTATCATAAAATAAATACATCTATATTTGAAAGTACAATCATGTTGACCAAAAGTTTCGTTTGTAAAAAATATGTGGTTCCTTTCCAAAGTTACTTTTATCTTATATAGATTTTAAATGAAAAGGTTGTTTTTTAATGCGCAGCATTCTCCTTAAGTATACCACAAAATGTTTTTTTATCATGACATCGCACTTTTTGATAATCTGTTGTTATTAAGGAGGTAATTAAACCCAGTGTGCAATTAAAACTTAAAAAAATGTTTAACAAATTAATAAAGCGTTGCGAAGAAAGTTTAATAACAGCCAAAGACATTATCAAAATTGACAAATATGGGCTAGTTGTCGTTTTGTCTGGCCACGGGGGACACAAGACAACGTTTTTTCGGCGCAAGGACACAACATTTTCGTTGATTGATGTTGCCTAAAAATTTACACAGCTTTTTTCTCTTACGAAATTAACTTTGTTGGCAGTAACAAAAGTGCTAAGTCACGAAAAAAAAATTAAGATTACTGATATGCCGCCCCGTTTTAGCAAATCAACAAATTACAATAATTACTTTTTTAAAAAAACAAAAGCTGTTACAACGCAAAACTTTCTAAACATTTATCTACCTTTTACAATTCAGTTTTCGCCACAGCCACCGTCATGCGGCCATAAACGTGCTATTTTTAAAACATATTGGCTGCGAAAGTTTTAAAAAAATTTTAAAAACAGATCTTATTTCAAAACATCAAATGGACTACCTAAGTCCATTCAATTTGTTGAAAGCAGCTAGTTGAATCGTCTGTAGGAACAAAATTAGAACACTTCAATAAAAGTTGGGAAAACTTCTCAGCACATTTTAGTCTAGTTAAAATCTATTGCAAAAAATAATAATCGTGAAATATGTTAGTTGGGGAAATACTTTAACAAGTTTTAGTAACCGACTCTTAAAATCACTCAGTGTTCCCCGGTTTCTTCTCACTAAGATATTTGCATTTTAATTCCACATGGCGTTGACAAAACATTTAAGCAAAATACTTCATAATACAGATTCAAGAAAATAATACATAAGACGCACATTGCACATCCTACGCAATAGAATGTTAAGCTGGGGGAGTTGCTTTAAAGTGTGTATATTGATAGACAATGGAAAATTGCAAACCATTTGTGAGTTTTTCTAGTTTTAAAATTTCGGACAGTGCAAATGAATTTCGCAGCTTTTTAAAAATAGAAACCGAATCATTCAAACAATTTCGGTGAGAATAAAGAATTTATTACATTGTGGAGTTTGATAATATTTTTGACAAAAATAAGCACTGCAGATATCTTTACGGCAACTGAGAAAAATTTTAAAAGAAAACTGAGACAAAATAAATAATTATATCTTTATATAATCATAGTCTTGTAATACACCCTTTTTAGAAGAATATGCTTTATAAGAATATCAAATTGAGAATAAAGGTTAAGAAACAATAGGTCTATTGCTGAGAAAAATAGCAAAATAAGAATAATGATCGTCTTGGTTAGAAGTTTGATATGTTTGATATTGATAAAAGACGCGTGTATTGTATATTTTAACTCGAAACCGCTATTTCATCATTTTAATGATAAAAGTGAGAAATTCAAATTGAATCTGCTTTCATCATTTTGTGCAAATAAGCGGTTCAGAATTGGAGCAGCTCCAACTCAATTACATTGATAATAACATCTGCCTTTGTGTAATTGAAGGAAGTTTTTCAACTTAGCCTTGTTGTTCTTATTTTGGCAAACATGATTTTCCATTTTTATTTTGTAGTTGTCTGTAAGAAAACCAGCGCATTACTTTTCATATCATATTGCAACAAATTAAGGTAATGTCTAAATTCTGCTAACACAACTAACAGATTTGCTGACATAAAGAAACAGCAGTGATGTGTCCCGTCTGTCTAAATTAAAATGCATCTAGGTATGGCGTCTACAGAATATTACAAACACTTTAAAGACCAATGACGGTGGTGTGAAACTCTATCGGGTATAATTAAGCAAGCAATGAAGTCCATGCAAACATAATTATGACTTCTCCTACGTATTTCACGATATTTCGTGTATCTTTTTTATATTTCGTGCGATCCGCAACAAAACTTGTTTTTGACCAGACAAAATGTGGAGAAATACAGCTCGTACAATAGGTTTAAAGTCTTATTTTTCGCTCTCCGTTTTTTCAAATTCCTATTTTCAGCTCTTATTTTCAAAATTCTTGTTTTCCACTCTCTTTCGTTTTAAATTCCCCTTAAAATATGCAGAAATAAGAAACTTCCTTTCTACTGTTTCGAAACCACAAAGAGCCCACAGGACTTTGTAAACGAGTGCAAATAGCTTGCGGTTTATCAAAATGACGCCTACGCGTACAATTATATCTTTCCAATCGAAGCATAGTTTCACAAATATTTTAATAGTTTTTGCATAAACACGTGATTATGGAGGTGTGTCATCATTTTAATTTTAGCAATCTGACAAAAAATAACATTTTATCTCCCCCTGGATTAATCATTATAGTCTTAGATTGATATACTTCTATTTAATTACCCTAAACTTCTCTAAAACAGTATATAAAGGGTGAAAGATTTAGAATTCATTAGTAAAAAAGCAGAACACTGCGCTGATAGTATCAAAGTAGTAAACAAGGTATGTAGCGTTCTGTATATTTATATTAAGAGCGCATGAGAGTATCTCGTTTTTTTCTGTCGTAGTAATAAACTATTTTTCTTTGTTTTCCTGTTGAATTCTGCGTACAACTTTCTTGTATCGGACACTTAATGTCACAAGATGCATGATTATGAATTATCCATTTTAACGCATTCCTTTTCCATCCTTAGATGAAGTTAATTCACTTGGTGCTGCTTTTTGGATTCGTTGCCGTTCTATGTGCAGGTAAATTTCCGATTATTTGTGTTTTAACTTGATTTTCTATAAAATAGTTAAAACAAATCTTTCACAATGTGGATTAAAGGTTAACAAACAGGCTAATTTTCTAGAGCAAAATATAAAAGTTCAAGAAGATGCTGTCGATGATGCTTCCGAATTAGACCCTTCAGAAGACGAAGAAAAAGAGGATTTAGCCGAAGGGAATGACGATGATGAAGTCGAAGACAGTGACCCAGAAGAAATAAACGATGGTTTGTATTGCTTTTAATATTCAGTTTCTTTACTAACTTAGTGCTTTATAGAAAACAAATTTTTTATCCATTTACTTTTTGTGCAGAAGACGAAGAAGGAAATGATATTGAAAAGAGCGAGAGCGCTGTCGAAGAAAAAGATGGCGAGGAACAAGGTAAAACTGGTCTTCCCCGTAACACGTTTAAAACACGTTTATATTTTTATATAAATATTTAATTTAATGCTCTTTTAGATCCCGTGGCCTGGTTTTCACGACGTAGATCTTCTCGCCGACGAAGAAGATCTTCCCGCCGACGAAGAAGATCTTCCCGCTGACGACGGAGATTTTATTATCCGCGACGATTCATCAGGAGCCCATTTCCAGGAAAATAATTTTTTGATTTCATTTTACCAATAGGGTTTTTGCTTCTGTTATTGTATATTCTTATAATCAAATGAACAGATACGGCTAAATACTGATCTCTTCATACTGAAGTTCATACAAAGAGCACAGAATTTAGTTCGCTGACTATACCCTCAAACACAGCCAGCCAGGACAAATAAACACAATTTTTTTCGGAGTGAACTGTTAAACATTGCTGCGGTGGATACGAAAATTCTTCTACTGCAGCTACTTCCGCTCCAAGGTTACGGGTGTCAACAAAACCTCACTTTCTCGCTTTTAGTCGCACCCTGAATGCATATTTCCACGTCCTTTGGGGCCTTTTACAATTCTCACGTTGATCAATTTATTGATGGCTGTTGGTAAAGTTTGTCTGACCATATCGATTGATAATCATAGAATAGAAAAAATAAATTGACGATACATCATCATTTGGTTAAATGGAATGCTTGTTGCTGTGAAAAAATTTTTGATAAAAAAACGTTCTTTTTAAACCATATAATGGTGCCTGCCTGTGCCAGAACATAATATTACATATTTTGCGGAGCACAAAAGAAACTGCATTTCCGCGGGAATAGCGCGTCTCTTGTTTTCGGGGATGTGATAATGGCCAATCATTCCTATTTTCGTCTGGAGTCGGCTTTAAATGTTTGCAACATTTGAAACATTCTCACAGATTTGCACCAGCGAAAGACATGTCATATTATTATTAAAGTTTTCTCATTTTTGAATGATAAACCGTTTAACCACAAATGAATTAAACCGAATATCTTCAATAATGTTTTTTTTTAGCTTCTAATATTACATGTATTTTATAAGCATGACATAAAGATCCGTAAGCCTAACTTTAGTTATTTTTTAAGCATAAGTTACGCATTAGGTGAAGCCTAAGAAAATGTTGTGAAGTTTTTTATGTTTCTGTTTCGTGAGCAGTTTTTTATGTCCGAATAACCAGTATGTAGTGAAATTTTAATTACTAATGTTCAAAATTTAAATGCAATATGTTTTTTCACATAAGCATATTTCAAGCCTTATCATGTGTTTTTCATAAGCATATTCCAATAAATTTTTTTGCCATTAAGCATAACCTTGGCATATTTGGAGCCTGAAAAAGTACTTTTCATAACCATCCTTAAGCCTCATTTTGGAATTTCAATTGCGTATATAAAAAACATGTGATGTGTAATTCAGCACAAGCAGACAAGGTGTTATTGTCGTTATTATGAAAGGGGAAAACAAGCTTAAAGCAATGTTTACCATAAATTGGACTGTGCGCTTGTATGGTCACTGGGGTGCTTATTAACATTTAGAACCTTGACAATAAACACCCGTTTTGAAAATATACGTTTTTGTCGAAAAATGTTTTTGCTGTAATTGGTGCCTAGGAGGAAAGCTTAGATGCTTTTTAACGTTGGGTAGCCCAATTCATCCCCTTTTTTAACATAACATTTTCATAACAACCTACAGCCTTGTGGAAAGTGGACAAGCTTGTAAGCAAGAATTAACACATTTTAAAAGTTTGGACTTAACCAAATAACTTACGTCTCAAATATACTCTAAACATCTTAACAAGTTCAAAATGCGTAGATTTAATATAGAAAGACCTGCGCATTTACTTGTGGCAGCAAACTTTGAAATTAGTTGTCTTGTCATATTCTAAACAAAATTATAGTCCTTAGGACCGTACATTTACATGAACCGTAGTCTCGGGGTTGTGTTAACAAAAATAATAGATAACAAATTGCCAATAATAATTGTAAGAAAATTAATAAATATTTCTCGTTACGTACTACTTCGCATTTTGATATAAAATAAATACTGTTACAAAAAGTTACTTTATATCAAAGTTTGACCCACTGAGTGCCTATCCCCACTCATTTTGTTTTTTATTTAATTGATAACTTAACTAAATAAAAATCACCCTGCAATTTCATTTTCTAAACATATTCTAAAGTTGGTTTTAAAAATAGTGTTATAAAATGTTTTTCCTAACAATGGAACTGTTATTCCATTGCTCGGGCTGTTTGCTGGCATCTGAGATAATTCTGAAAGCAAAATTTTGACTTTCTTTAATAAATAAGCAAATAAAAAAATATCTCCCTAAGGCTAAACGTTTTTATAAAATTCTTGGAAGGTAGTTGTATAAGGATTGGCTAGATTATTATTTCTAGACTATGATAAATTAGTCATAAAAGCTGAAGCACCAATAAAAAATAAATAAAAAAGGCCAGAAAGGGAAAGCCTTGTTTATGCCAACCTGCATTGTAAGCCTGACAAATACTGCTTTCACTACTGCCGTCTGTACTAAACCTGATTTCAATCAGAAAATAATTAACAGTGTTACAAACTTGGAGGTACAAACAACACCCTCTTTACTTTTTTGTTATGATTGAGCAACGCCTTATACAAAGACAATAGTATCACATAACAAAGTATTTAGAAAACTTCCAAATAAAATTAAATAAAAAATCTATAACACAATATACTGATGTAAATACAACAGTAAGAATTCGTCTTCAAAAAAGGGAAGATATATCTCTGTAAGCTTGTTTCTTTTTCGGAGTTTTACGCACGAAGTCTGAACATATCAGGATAACACCAGTCCCCACGTGTTCGGTGTACGAAACTGGTTTTCAAAGTCCCCACCTATCCGCGCCTAGGTTGGATGGTCTTGTTTCTGTCAAGTCACCGCTCTTTTGTCATGCAAAATATTTGATTTTCGGTGTCGGAGTTGGCTTCACTATATACACCAGTTCTGCTGGAGTAAGCTGCGCATCTGGTTGGGCAAGAATTTCATTGATGTATTTCTCTGGTGTGAACAACTAGTGCAGACTGTTCGGCAGACAATCCAGGACTACCATACAGGTGAGCATCGCGTAGACTTCAAAGCAAAGCGATATTTAGTGGCTCGATTAAAAAGTAGCGTAATCTTTGAGAAGCTTCATATTCAAATTTTAAACTTGATTGGAATACGTTTGATTAAATTATTTTGCAATATTTTTATAAGGTATTTTTATATCGGTGGTCGGATTTTTTGGTTGAATATTTTAAAGCTCTAGTTATAGCTAACTGTTATCAAAGTGTTGGTAGAGCTAATAGGGAAGTGACAAAGAAAGAAACATAAACACAGATGTATATTGGATCGAGAAGAGCAATTTTCAGTCAATTTTGTGGCGAATTTTTTTCATTTCTCTATTGTTTTAGCGTTTATCTTCTAACAACTGTCCATTTATACATTTCTTTTGAAAAATGTTGACATTTTAAATGTCACCAATCTTAAAATTTTCGTTAAGTTTTCTAACGTCTTCAATACTAGTAATTATATTTGTCGTAGTTAGCAAAGTTTTTAAATGAAGGTTTCCTTAGTTTTTAAATAGAGTTTATTTCTCCTTACTCTATTAAAATGTTTATGATTTTATAATATCCCGACTGGTTTACATTCCCACGAAATCAAGCTGAAATCAAACGTCATAGCGGATAAACCGTGAATAATTTCATAAATAATTGTGCTTGTTTCGCATTTATGTGAAGGAAATGCTGCAAACGTGTTTGTGTTTTATACTTTTTAGCTGATTAAAACGACTAAACAACACTAAGTATTTATGAGAATAGGTAAATTTCGAGTCGTGGAGTTGGGTAGTTATAGTTGCCGGGGGAGAGTTGGAGAGTTGTTAAATTTCACAGTAACAAAATTGAAAGTCGTATTTGCTCTATTCCGTATAGCCTGTTATTTCTTTATATTTCTAACACGCGATGCTTGAAATTGCGTTTGGGGATACGTGAATACTAAATCATACTCACTTCTAATGAAGAACTTCTATTTCAATTGAATGGTGAAGAATTTCAGCAAAACTAGCAGATTATAATTTTTTATCTGTTTTTTGGAATACCCAGACTTTTGACGCAGCACAAAAATACCAGGTCGGAGTACGTTGGAAGCACTCTGATTAGTTTCTTGAAACAGCGCGAGATATTATCGAGAAGAATCTAGGGTCCAGGTGTTGACAAAATCGAGATTAAAAATGACTTTCTCCTACAGACTTTTTTTTGCATAAGATCGTTTTTAGAAAGGGAACGATAATAATTACAGGTTTAATAGTTCACTTTTAGCCAGGAGATTTTTCTTGATTCTCATATTTCTGTTTCTTAAGAAAATATACTAAGTGTGACAATCTAGATTCGTTTATTTGAAAGTCGACAAAATTTCCTAGATATCAAGTGGTTTCAGCGCCGCCCGTGCAAGGCAGCGTAGCGAAACGCGTGAATTATTTCTGTTTTGAATTTTCGACTTTCTCACTACGTAGAGGTTAATTTTAAAATTTTAGACATTCTCAGAACCGTTGAATATTATATTTATTTTCACTAAACATTACAAGCGATTGCACTACATACATTTTTTTTTCTGTAAGAGTCTGCAGCAGAGTGACTAATTAGTCAAACAAGTCAACAAACGCAGTGTTGACAATTTAATTAAAACGTTCAGTTTCAAATTACATTCTTATCAATTTTGTTTTCGTAAGTTATAACTTAGTTTAAAGCCAATTATAATTCCTCTATCAATAATCTGCAATAGCTAGTCTAGACTATCGCTCAGCCAATGAAGAACTGCGCTGAAAAATGCAAAGGAGCGCCGATAGAGAAAAAAAATTCCGCTTAAGTTTATATTTAGATTTTAGAAGGGGGGAATACATATGACTTAAAAATTATCTATCGACGAATGTTGTGGACTGATAAAGAAAATGAAGGTAGTATAAACAAAACATATACAATATTTTCTTGACTTTTTTTCTTGTTAAACCAGAGTAATGCTTCACTGGCAGAAAACTGCTTTGTTTTGGTACAAAATGTCGCAAAGAAATCAAATGGAGAATACAATCTCGTTAGGTGGGACCTCGGATAAGAGGTACGCCCGCTATATTGTACGCTTTTTCCCGGCCCTGGAACTTCCTTACCCTTTTCAGGCAAAAAAGCTTCGCTTAAGTGATACCCCGGATAAGTAAGACGCCCGCTAAGTATTACCTTTTTTCTCTGTCCCTTGAAACAAAAACTTCGCTAAATGGGAAATTGAATGCAATGACTTCATATTTTTCCTAGACTGAAGAAATTGCAAAGATTCGAAAGAATCATTTTGTAAACAAAACAAACCTTTCTCGAGTTATTTTCGTGAGGGTGCAGTTATGTCGCAGCTGGGACAAAAAAGGAAGCTGACCTCTACACCAATTACAGAAAAATACCGCATTCTTAAGCAAATTAACAGTGGCAAAAGTCTATCACTTGTCGCTCGGGATCATAAAGTACCAAAACAAACTATTTCAGATTGATTATTATTATATTTTGATTATTATTATATTTTGATTATGAATTTACAAATCCCTCTAAGATCTCTCTAAGTCTCTCAAAAAATCTCTCGATAACTGGTACAAATTGAGCTATTTGATGAAAATCCTACTGATGAGGAGATTCGATTAAGTAGGACGCCCGATGTAGTACATTTTCCATCCGTCCCTTGAGTGTCCCGACTTAACGAGAGTATACTGTAGTAAGATGCGAACGACCATTACGAAATGCTATTTATGTCCTTTTTTTAAATTAGGATTTAGTAGGATTTGTTTAAGTGATAAAAATACGCCTCGATATCATAAAAAGAATACATCTATATTTGAAAGAACAAGGCAATGGACACAAGGCCATGTCTTTATGCGGAAGGACAAAACATTTTCGATAAATAATATTGCCTAAAAATTTCCGTCGGAAACAACATTTTTTGTTACTCTTACAAAGTTAAATTTGTTGGCAGTAACAACATGCAAAATCGATTTAATTCTGAGTCCTCCACATTTTTTTTAATCAGTCAATCCGAATGAAGTATGGCAAATGTTTTGTTTGTTGTGATTGAAAGTGTGTCTGTTGCAAAGATGTGTGAAAAAAATATTTCACGCGATGATAAAAAAAATGAATTTGTTCGTAAAAGCCTGAAAATTTTATCTCATTGGTTTCAAATTTCACTCATGCTAGGCCAACAGGCAATTAGCGGTTTTCAAAATCCCAGATATGCTGTAAGCTTGACAAGTAAGCTAACTCACGAAAAAAAAAGATTACTAATATACCGCCCCGTTTAACAAACTCAACAAATTACAATAAATACGCTTTTAAAAAAACAAAAGCTGTTACAACGCAAAACATTCTAAACATTTATTTACTTTTTACATTTCGCTTTTCGCCACAGTCACCGTCATGCGGCCATAAACGTGCTATTTTTAAAACATATTCGCTGAGAGAGATCACAACTTGTTTAAAGCAGCTAGTTGAATCGTTTAAACGCTGCTTAAGGTAGAAACAAAATTAGAATATTTCAATAACAAAGTTGGATAAAGTTCTCAGCACATTTTAGTCTAGTTAAAATTTGTTGCAAAAAAACAATAATTGGGAAATATGTTAGTTGGGGAAATACTTTAACAAGTTTTAGTAACCGACCCTTAAAATCACTCAGTGTTCCCCGGTTTCTTCTCACTAAGATATTTGCATTTTAATTCCACATGGCCTTGACAAAATATTTAAGCAAAATACTTCATAATACAGATTCAAGAAGATAATTAAACTCATAAAGTAGTGTTGACAATATTTCTATAGAATACAAAATAATACATAAGATGCACATTGCACAGCCTACGCAATAGAATGTTAAGCCGGGGGAGTTGCTTTAAAGTGTGTATATTGATAGACAATGGAAAAGCCATTGCAAACCATTTGTGAGTTTTTCTAGTTTTAAAATTTCGGACAGTGCAAATGAATTTCGCAGCTTTTTAAAAATAGAAACCGAATCATTCAAACAATTTCGGTGAGAATAAAGAATTTATTACATTGTCGAGTTTGATAATATTTTTGACAAAAAATAAGCACTGCAGATATCTTTACGGCAATTGAGAAAAATTTTAAAAGAAAACTGAGACAAAATAAATAATTATATCTTTATATAATTATAGTCTTGTAATACACCCTTTTTAGAAGAATATGCTTTATAAGAATATCAAATTGAGAATAAAGGTTAAGAAACAATAGGTCTATTGCTGAGAAAAATAGCAAAATAAGAATAATGATCGTCTTGGTTAGAAGTTTGATATGTTTGATATTGATAAAAGACGCGTGTATTGTATATTTTAACTCTAAACCGCTATTTCATCATTATAATGATAAAAGTGAGAAATTCAAATTGAATCTGCTTTCATCATTTTGTGGAAATAAGCGGTTCAGAATTGGAGCAGCTCCAACTCAATTACATTGATAATAACATCTGCCTTTGTGTAATTGAAGGAAGTTTTTCAACTTAGCCTTGTTGTTCTTATTTTGGCAAACATGACATTCCATTTTTATTTTGTAGTTGTCTGTAAGAAAACCAGCGCATTACTTTTCATATCATATTGCAACAAATTAAGGTAATGTCTAAATTCTGCTAACACAACTAACAGATTTGCTGACATAAAGAAACAGCAGTGATGTGTCCCGTCCGTCTAAATTAAAATGCATCTAGGTATGGCGTCTATAGAATATTACAAACACTTTAAAGACCAATGACGGTGGTGTGAAACTCTATCGGGTATAATTAAGCAAGCAATGAAGTCCATGCAAACATGACGTTTATAATAAACGAAAACAGATAATTATATATGACTTCTCCTACTTATTTCACGATATTTCGTGTATCTTTTTTATATTTCGTGCGATCCGCAACAAAACTTGTTTTTGACCAGACAAAATGTGGAGAAATACAGCTCGTACAATAGGTTTAAAGTCTTATTTTTCGCTCTCCGTCTTTTCAAATTCCTATTTCCAGCTCTTATTTTCAAAATTCTTATTTTCCACTCTCTTTCGTTTTAAATTCCCCTTAAAATATGCAGAAATAAGAAACTTCCTTTCTACTGTTTCGAAACCACAAAGAGCCCACAGGACTTTGTAAACGAGTGCAAATAGCTTGCGGTTTATCAAAATGACGCCTACGCGTACAATTATATCTTTCCAATCGAAGCATAGTTTCACAAATATTTTAATAGTTTTTGCATAAACACGTGATTATGGAGGTGTGTCATCATTTTAATTTTAGCAATCTGACAAAAAATAACATTTTATCTCCCCCTGGATTAATCATTATAGTCTTAGATTCATATACTTTTATTTAATTACCCTAAACTTCTCTAAGAAAGTATATAAAGGGTGAAAGATTTAGAATTCATTAGTAAAAAAGCAGAACACTGCGCTGATAGTATAAAAGTAGTAAACAAGGTATGTAGCGTTCTGTATATTTATATTAAGAGCGCATGAGAGTATCTCGTTTTTTTTTGTCGTAGTAATAAACTATTTTTCTTTGTTTTCCTGTTGAATTCTGCGTACAACTTTCTTGTATCGGGCACTTAAGGTCACAAGATGCATGATTATGAATTATCCATTTTAACGCATTCCTTTCCCATCCTTAGATGAAGTTAATTCACTTGGTGCTGCTTTTTGGATTCGTTGCCGTTCTATGTGCAGGTAAATTTCTGATTATTTGTGTTTTAACTTGATTTTCTATAAAATAGTTAAAACAAATCTTTCACAATGTGGATTAAAGGTTAACAAACAGGCTAATTTTCTAGAGCAAAAAATAAAAGTTCAAGAAGATGCTGTCGATGATGCTTCCGAATTAGACCCTTCAGAAGACGAAGAAAAAGAGGATTTGACCGAAGGGAATGACGATGATGAAGTCGAAGACGGTGACCCAGAAGAAATAAACGATGGTTTGTATTGCTTTTAATATTCAGTTTCTTTACTAACTTAGTGCTTTATAGAAAACAAATTTTTTATCCATTTACTTTTTGTGCAGAAGACGAAGAAGGAAATGATATTGAAAAGAGCGAGAGCGCTGTCGAAGAAAAAGATGGCGAGGAACAAGGTAAAACTGGTCTTCCCCGTAACACGTTTAAAACACGTTTATATTTTTATATAAATATTTAATTTAATGCTCTTTTAGATCCCGTGGCCTGGTTTTCACGACGTAGATCTTCTCGACGACGAAGAAGATCTTCTCGCAGACGAAGAAGATCTTCCCGCCGACGAAGATATTTTGGCCGACGCAGAAGATCTTCCCGCCGACGAAGAAGATCTTCCCGCCGACGACGAAGATTTTATTATCCGCGACGATTCATCAGGAGCCCATTTCCAGGAAAATAAACAAGAACAAATTTTTTGATTTCATTTTACCAATAGGGTTTTTGCTTCTGTTATTGTATATTCTTATAATCGAATGAACAGATACAGCTAAATACTGATCTTTTCATACTGAAGTTCATACAAAGAGCACAGAATTTAGTTCGCTGACTATACCCTCAAACACAGCCAGCCAGGACAAATAAACACAATTTTTTTCGGAGTGAACTGTTTAACATTGCTGCGGTGGATACGAAAAACCTTCTACTGCAGCTACTTCCGCTCCAAGGTTACGGGTGTCAACAAGGCCTCACTTTCTCGCTTTTAGTCGCACCCTGAATGCATATTTCCACGTCATTTGGGGCCTTTTACAATTCTCACGTTGATCAATTTATTGATGGCTGTTGGTAAAGTTTGTCTAACCATATCGATTGATAATCATAGAATAGAAAAAATAAATTGACGATACATCATCATTTGCTGAAATGGAATGCTTGTTGCTGTGTATAAAAGACCGCGAGTTCGATTTTTAATAAAAAACGTTCTTTTTAAACCATATAATGGTGCCTGCCTGTGCCAGAACATGATGTTTTGTTTGTTGTGATTGAAAGTGTGTCTGTTGCAAAGATGTGTGAAAAAAGTTTTTCACGCGATGATAAAAAAAATGAATTTGTTCGTAAAAGCCTGAAAATTTTATCTCATTGGTTTCAAATTTCACTCATGCTAGGCCAACAGGCAATTAGCGGTTTTCAAAATCCCAGATATGCTGTAAGCTTGACAAGTAAGCTAACTCACGAAAAAAAAAGATTACTAATATACCGCCCCGTTTAACAAACTCAACAAATTACAATAAATACGCTTTTAAAAAAACAAAAGCTGTTACAACGCAAAACATTCTAAACATTTATTTACTTTTTACATTTCGCTTTTCGCCACAGTCACCGTCATGCGGCTATAAACGTGCTATTTTTAAAACATATTCGCTGAGAGAGATCACAACTTAATTAAAGCAGCTAGTTGAATCGTCTAAACGCTGCTTAAGGTAGAAACAAAATTAGAATATTTCAATAACAAAGTTGGATAAAGTTCTCAGCACATTTTAGTCTAGTTAAAATTTGTTGCAAAAAAATAATAATTGGGAAATATGTTAGTTGGGGAAATACTTTAACAAGTTTTAGTAACGGACCCTTAAAATCACTCAGTGTTCCCCGGTTTCTTCTCACTAAGATATTTGCATTTTAATTCCACACGGCCTTGACAAAATATTTAAGCAAAATACTTCATAATACAGATTCAAGAAGATAATTAAACTCATAAAGTAGTGTTGACAATATTTCTATAGAATACAAAATAATACATAAGATGCACATTGCACAGCCTACGCAATAGAATGTTAAGCCGGGGGAGTTGCTTTAAAGTGTGTATATTGATAGACAATGGAAAAGCCATTGCAAACCATTGTGAGTTTTTCTAGTTTTAAAATTTCGGACAGTGCAAATGAATTTCGCAGCTTTTTAAAAATAGAAACCGAATCATTCAAACAATTTCGGTGAGAATAAAGAATTTATTACATTGTCGAGTTTGATAATATTTTTGACAAAAAATAAGCACTGCAGATATCTTTACGGCAATTGAGAAAAATTTTAAAAGAAAACTGAGACAAAATAAATAATTATATCTTTATATAATTATAGTCTTGTAATACACCCTTTTTAGAAGAATATGCTTTATAAGAATATCAAATTGAGAATAAAGGTTAAGAAACAATAGGTCTATTGCTGAGAAAAATAGCAAAATAAGAATAATGATCGTCTTGGTTAGAAGTTTGATATGTTTGATATTGATAAAAGACGCGTGTATTGTATATTTTAACTCTAAACCGCTATTTCATCATTATAATGATAAAAGTGAGAAATTCAAATTGAATCTGCTTTCATCATTTTGTGGAAATAAGCGGTTCAGAATTGGAGCAGCTCCAACTCAATTACATTGATAATAACATCTGCCTTTGTGTAATTGAAGGAAGTTTTTCAACTTAGCCTTGTTGTTCTTATTTTGGCAAACATGACATTCCATTTTTATTTTGTAGTTGTCTGTAAGAAAACCAGCGCATTACTTTTCATATCATATTGCAACAAATTAAGGTAATGTCTAAATTCTGCTAACACAACTAACAGATTTGCTGACATAAAGAAACAGTAGTGATGTGTCCCGTCCGTCTAAATTAAAATGCATCTAGGTATGGCGTCTATAGAATATTACAAACACTTTAAAGACCAATGACGGTGGTGTGAAACTCTATCGGGTATAATTAAGCAAGCAATGAAGTCCATGCAAACATGACGTTTATAATAAACGAAAACAGATAATTATATATGACTTCTCCTACTTATTTCACGATATTTCGTGTATCTTTTTTATATTTCGTGCGATCCGCAACAAAACTTGTTTTTGACCAGACAAAATGTGGAGAAATACAGCTCGTACAATAGGTTTAAAGTCTTATTTTTCGCTCTCCGTCTTTTCAAATTCCTATTTCCAGCTCTTATTTTCAAAATTCTTATTTTCCACTCTCTTTCGTTTTAAATTCCCCTTAAAATATGCAGAAATAAGAAACTTCCTTTCTACTGTTTCGAAACCACAAAGAGCCCACAGGACTTTGTAAACGAGTGCAAATAGCTTGCGGTTTATCAAAATGACGCCTACGCGTACAATTATATCTTTCCAATCGAAGCATAGTTTCACAAATATTTTAATAGTTTTTGCATAAACACGTGATTATGGAGGTGTGTCATCATTTTAATTTTAGCAATCTGACAAAAAATAACATTTTATCTCCCCCTGGATTAATCATTATAGTCTTAGATTCATATACTTTTATTTAATTACCCTAAACTTCTCTAAGAAAGTATATAAAGGGTGAAAGATTTAGAATTCATTAGTAAAAAAGCAGAACACTGCGCTGATAGTATAAAAGTAGTAAACAAGGTATGTAGCGTTCTGTATATTTATATTAAGAGCGCATGAGAGTATCTCGTTTTTTTTTGTCGTAGTAATAAACTATTTTTCTTTGTTTTCCTGTTGAATTCTGCGTACAACTTTCTTGCATCGGATACTTAATGTCACAAGATGCATGATTATGAATTATCCATTTTAACGCATTCCTTTCCCATCCTTAGATGAAGTTAATTCAGTTGGTGCTGCTTTTTGGATTCGTTGCCGTTCTATGTGCAGGTAAATTTCCGATTATTTGTGTTTTAACTTGATTTTCTATAAAATAGTTAAAACAAATCTTTCACAATGTGGATTAAAGGTTAACAAACAGGCTAATTTTCTAGAGCAAAATATAAAAGTTCAAGAAGATGCTGTCGATGATGCTTCCGAATTAGACCCTTCAGAAGACGAAGAAAAAGAGGATTTGACCGAAGGGAATGACGATGATGAAGTCGAAGACGGTGACCCAGAAGAAATAAACGATGGTTTGTATTGCTTTTAATATTCAGTTTCTTTACTAACTTAGTGCTTTATAGAAAACAAATTTTTTATCCATTTACTTTTTGTGCAGAAGACGAAGAAGGAAATGATATTGAAAAGAGCGAGAGCGCTGTCGAAGAAAAAGATGGCGAGGAACAAGGTAAAACTGGTCTTCCCCGTAACACGTTTAAAACACGTTTATATTTTTATATAAATATTTAATTTAATGCTCTTTTAGATCCCGTGGCCTGGTTTTCACGACGTAGATCTTCTCGACGACGAAGAAGATCTTCTCGCCGACGAAGAAGATCTTCCCGCCGACGAAGATATTTTGGCCGACGCAGAAGATCTTCCCGCCGACGAAGAAGATCTTCCCGCCGACGACGAAGATTTTATTATCCGCGACGATTCATCAGGAGCCCATTTCCAGGAAAATAAACAAGAACAAATTTTTTGATTTCATTTTACCAATAGGGTTTTTGCTTCTGTTATTGTATATTCTTATAATCGAATGAACAGATACAGCTAAATACTGATCTTTTCATACTGAAGTTCATACAAAGAGCACAGAATTTAGTTCGCTGACTATACCCTCAAACACAGCCAGCCAGGACAAATAAACACAATTTTTTTCGGAGTGAACTGTTTAACATTGCTGCGGTGGATACGAAAAACCTTCTACTGCAGCTACTTCCGCTCCAAGATTACGGGTGTCAACAAGACCTCACTTTCTCGCTTTTAGTCGCACCCTGAATGCATATTTCCACGTCATTTGGGGCCTTTTACAATTCTCACGTTGATCAATTTATTGATGGCTGTTGGTAAAGTTTGTCTAACCATATCGATTGATAATCATAGAATAGAAAAAATAAATTGACGATACATCATCATTTGCTGAAATGGAATGCTTGTTGCTGTGTATAAAAGACCGCGAGTTCGATTTTTAATAAAAAACGTTCTTTTTAAACCATATAATGGTGCCTGCCTGTGCCAGAACATAATATCACATATTTTGCGGAGCACAAAAGAAACTGCATTTCCGCGGGAATAGCGCGTCTCTTGTTTTCGGGGATGTGATAATGGCCAATCATTCCTATTTTCGTCTGGAGTCGGCTTTAAATGTTTTCACCATTTGAAACATTCACAGATTTGCACCAGCGAAAGACATGTCATATTATTATTAAAGTTTTCTCATTTTTGAATGATAAACCGTTTAACCACAAATGAATTAAACCGAATATCTTCAATAATGTTTTTTTTAGCTTCTAATATTACATGTATTTTATAAGCATGACATAAGCATCCGTAAGCCTAACTTTAGTTATTTTTTAAGCATAAGTTACGCATTATGTGAAGCCTAAGAAAATGTTGTGAAGTTTTTTATGTTTTTGTTTCGTGAGCAGTTTTATTATGTCCGAATAACCAGTATGTAGTGAAATTTAAGTTGTAATTACTGATGTTCAAAATTTAAATGCAATATTTTTTTTCACATAAGCATATTTCGAGCCTTATCATGTGTTTTTCATAAGCATATTCCAATAAATCTTTTTGTTATTAAGCATAACCTTAGCATATTCGGAGCCTGAAAAAGTACTTTTCATAACCATCCTTAAGCCTCATTTTGGAATTTCAATTGCGTATATAAAAAACATGTGATGTGTAATTCAGCACAAGCAGACAAGGTAGTTTCGTGTTATTGTCGTTAGTATAAGGAGGGAAAAAAAAGCTTAAAGCAATGTTTACCATAAATTGGACTGTGCGCTTGTATGGTCACTGGGGTGTTTATTAACATTTAGAGAAGTAACCTTGACAATAAACACCGGATTTGAAAATATACGTTTTTGTCGAAAAATGTTTTTGTTGTAATTGGTGCCTAGGAGGAAAGCTTAGATGCTTTTTAACGTTAGGTAGCCCAATTCATCCCCTTTTTTAACATAACATTTTCATAACAACCTACAGCCTTCGTGGAAAGTGGACAAGCTTGTAAGCAAGAATTAACACATTTTAAAAGTTTGAACTTAACCAAATAACTTACGTCTCAAATATACTCTAAACATCTTAACAAGTTCAAAATGCGTAGATTTAATATAGAAAGACCTGCGCATTTACTTGTGGCAGCAAACTTTGAAATTAGTTGTCTTGTCATATTCTAAACAAAATTATAGTCCTTAGGACCGTACATTTACATGAACCGTAGTCTCGGGGTTGTGTTAACAAAAATAATAGATAACAAATTGCCAATAATATTTGTAAGAAAATTAATTAATATTTCTCCTTACGTACTACTTCGCATTTTGATATAAAATAAATACTGTTACAAAAAGTTACTTTATATCAAAGTTTGACCCACTGAGTGCGCATCCCCACTCATTTTGTTTTTTATTTAATTGATAACTTAACTAAATAAAAATCACCCTGCAATTTCATTTTCTAAACATATTCTAAAGTTGGTTTTAAAAATAGTGTTATAAAATGTTTTTCCTAACAATGGAACTGTTATTCCATTGTTCGGGCTTTTTGCTGGCATCTGAGATAATTCTGAAAGCAAAATTTTGACTTTCTTTAATAAATAAGCAAATAAAAAAATATCTCCCTAAGGCTAAACGTTTTTATAAAATTCTTGGAAGGCAGTTGTGTATGGATTGGCTAGATTATTATTTCTAGACTATGATAAATTAGTCATTAAAGCTGAAGCACTAATAAAAAATTAAAAAAAAAGGCCAGAAAGGTAAAGCCTTGTTTATGCCAACCTACATTGTAAGCCTGACAAATATTGCTTTCACTACTGCCGTCTGTACTAAACCTGATTTCAATCAGGAAATAATTAACAGTGTTACAAACTTGGAGGTACAAACTAAACCCTCTTTACTTTTTTGTTATGATTGAGCAACGCCTTATACAAAAACAATAGTATCACATAACAAAGTATTTAGAAAACTTCCAAATAAAATTAAATAAAAAATCTATAACACAATATACTGATGTAAATACAACAGTAAGAATTCGTCTTCAAAAAGGGAAGATATATCTCTGTAAGCCTGTTTCTTTTTCGGAGTTTTACGCACGAAGTCTGAACATATCAGGATAACACCAATGCGCACGTGTTCGGTGTACAAAACTGGTTTTCAAAGTCCCCACCTATCCGCGCCTAGGTTGGATGGTCTTGTTTCTGTCAAAAAATTCAGGTCGCCGCTCTTTTGTCATGCAAAATATTTGATTTTCAGTGTCGGAGTTGGCTTCACTATTTACACCAGTTCTGCTGGAGTAAGCTGCGCATCTGGTTGGACAAGAATTTCATTGATGTATTTCTCTGGTGTGAACAACTAGTGCAGACTGTTCGGCAGACAATCCAGTACTACCATACAAGTGAGCATCGCGTAGACTTCAAAGCAAAGCCATATTTAGTGGCTCGATTAAAAAGTAGCGTAATCTTTGAGAAGCTTCATATTCAAATTTTAAACTTGATTGGAATACGTTTGATTAAATTATTTTGCAAAAATTTTATAAGGTATTTTCATATCGGATTTTTTGGTTGAATATTTTAAAGCTCTAGTTATAGCTAACTGTTATCAAAGTGTTGGTAGAGCTAATAGGGAAGTGACAAAGAAAGAAACATAAACACAGATTTATATTGGATCGAGAAGAGCAATTTTCAGTCAATTTTGTGGCGAATTTTTTTCATTTCCCTAATTTTTTAGCGTTTATCTCCTAACAACTGTCCATTTATACATTTCTTTTGAAAAATGTTGACATTTTAAAAGTCACCAATCTTAAAATTTTCGTTAAGTTTTCTAACGTCTTCAATACTAGTAATTATATTTGTCGTAGTTAGCAAAGTTTTTAAATAAAGTTTTCCTTAGTTTTTAAATAGAGTTTATTTCTCCTTACTCTATTAAAATGTTTATGATTTTATAATATCCCGACTGGTTTACATTCCCACGAAATCAAGCTGAAATCAAACGTCATAGCGGATAAACCGTGAATAATTTCATAAATAATTGTGCTTGTTTCGCATTTATGTGAAGGAAATGCTGCAAACGTGTTTGTGTTTTATACTTTTTAGCTGATTAAAACGACTAAACAACACTAAGTATTTATGAGAATAGGTAAATTTCGAGTCGTGGAGTTGGGTAGTTATAGTTGCCGGGGGAGAGTTGGAGAGTTGCTAAATTTGACAGTAACAAAATTGAAAGTCGTATTTGCTCTATTCCGTATAGCCTGTTATTTCTTTATATTTCTAACACGCGATGCTTGAAATTGCGTTTGGGGATACGTGAATACTAAATCATACTCACTTCTAATGAAGAACTTCTATTTCAATTGAATGGTGAAGAATTTCAGCAAAACTAGCAGATTATAATTTCTTATCTGTTTTTTGGAATACCCAGACTTTTGACGCAGCACAAAAATACCAGGTCGGAGTACGTTGGAAGCACTCTGATTAGTTTCTTGAAACAGCGCGAGATATTATCGAGAAGAATCTAGGGTCCAGGTGTTGACAAAATCGAGATTAAAAATGACTTTCTCCTACAGACTTTTTTTTGCATAAGATCGTTTTTAGAAAGGGAACGATAATAATTGCAGGTTTAATAGTTCACTTTTAGCCAGGAGATTTTTCTTGATTCTCATATTTCTGTTTCTTAAGAAAATATACTAAGTGTGACAATCTAGATTCGTTTATTTGAAAGTCGACAAAATTTCCTAGATATCAAGTGGTTTCAGCGCCGCCCGTGCAAGGCAGCGTAGCGAAACGCGTGAATTATTTCTGTTTTGAATTTTCGACTTTCTCACTACGTAGAGGTTAATTTTAAAATTTTAGACATTATCAGAACCGTTGAATATTATATTTACTTTCACTAAACATTACAAGCGATTGCACTACATACATTTTTTTTCTGTAAGAGTCTGCAGCAGAGTGACTAATTAGTCAAACAAGTCAACAAACGCAGTGTTGACAATTTAATTAAAACGTTCAGTTTCAAATTACATTCTTATCAATTTTGTTTTCGTAAGTTATAACTTAGTTTAAAGCCAATATAATTCCTCTATCAATAATCTGCAATAGCTAGTCTAGACTATCGCTCAGCCAATCAAGAACTGCGCTGAAAAATGCAAAGGAGCGCCGATAGAGAAAAAAAATTCCGCTTAAGTTTATATTTAGATTTTACAAGGGGGGAATACATATGACTTAAAAATTATCTATCGACGAATGTTGTGGAGTGATAAAGAAAATAAAGGTAGTATAAACAAAACATATAAAATATTTTCTTGACTTTTTTTCTTGTTACACTAGAGGAATGCTTCACTGGCAGAAAACTGCTTTGTTTTGGTACAAAATGTCGCAAAAAAATCAAATGGGGAATACAATCTCGTTAGGTGGGACCTCGGATAAGAGGGACGCCCGCTATAGTGTATGCTTTTTCCCGGCCCTGGAACTTCCTTACCCTTTTCAGGCGAAAAAGCTTCGCTTAAGTGAGACCCCGGATAAGTAAGACGCCCGCTAAGTATTACCTTTTTTCTCTGTCCCTTGAAACAAAAACTTCGCTAAATGGGAAATTGAATGTAATGACTTCATATTCTTCCTAGACTGAAGAAATTGCAAAGAGTCGAAAGAATCATTTTGTAAACAAAACAAACTTTTCTCGAGTTATTTTCGTGAGGGTGCAGTTATATCGCAGCTGGGACAAAAAAGGAAGCTGACCTCTACACCAATTACAGAAAAATACCGCATTCTTAAGCAAATTAACAGTGGCAAAAGTCTATCACTTGTCGCTCGGGATCATAAAGTACCAAAACAGACCATTTCAGATTGATTATTATTATATTTTGATTATTATTATATTTTGATTATGAATTTACAAATCCCTCTAAGATCTCTCTAAGTCTCTCAAAAAATCTCTCGATAACTGGTACAAATTGAGCTATTTGATGAAAATCCTACTGATGAGGAGATTCGATTAAGTAGGACGCCCGATGTAGTACATTTTCCATCCGTCCCTTGAGTGTCCCGACTTAACAAGAGTATACTGTAGTAAGATGCGAACGACCATTACGAAATGCTATTTATGTCCTTTTTTTAAATTAGGATTTAGTAGGATTTGTTTAAATGATAAAAATAATAATTGGGAATTATGTTAGTTGGGGAAATACTTTAACAAGTTTTAGTAACCGACCCTTAAAATCACTCAGTGTTCCCCGGTTTCTTCTCACTAAGATATTTGCATTTTAATTCCACATGGCGTTGACGAAAAATTTAAGCAAAATACTTCATAATACAGATTCAAGAAAATAATACATAAGATGCACATTGCACAGCCTACGCAATAGAATGTTAAGCTGGGGGAGTTGCTTTAAAGTGTGTATATTGAGACAATGGAAAATTGCAAACCATTTGTGAGTTTTTCTAGTTTTAAAATTTCGGACAGTGCAAATGAATTTCGCAGCTTTTTAAAAATAGAAACTGAATCATTCAAACAATTTCGGTGAGAATAAAGAATTTATTACATTGTGGAGTTTGATAATATTTTTGACAAAAATAAGCACTGCAGATATCTTTACGGCAACTGAGAAAAATTTTAAAAGAAAACTGAGACAAAATAAATAATTATATCTTTATAATCATAGTCTTGTAATACACCCTTTTTAGAAGAATATGCTTTATAAGAATATCAAATTGAGAATAAAGGTTAAGAAACAATAGGTCTATTGCTGAGAAAAATAGCAAAATAAGAATAATGATCGTCTTGGTTAGAAGTTTGATATGTTTGATATTGATAAAAGACGCGTGTATTGTATATTTTAACTCGAAACAGCTATTTCATCATTTTAATGATAAAAGTGAGAAATTCAAATTGAATCTGCTTTCACCATTTTGTGCAAATAAGCGGTTCAGAATTGGAGCAGCTCCAACTCAATTACATTGATAATAACATCTGCCTTTGTGTAATTGAAGGAAGTTTTTCAACTTAGCCTTGTTGTTCTTATTTTGGCAAACATGATTTTCCATTTTTATTTTGTAGTTGTCTGTAAGAAAACCAGCGCATTACTTTTCATATCATATTGCAACAAATTAAGGTAATGTCTAAATTCTGCTAACACAACTAACAGATTTGCTGACATAAAGAAACAGCAGTGATGTGTCCCGTCCGTCTAAATTAAAATGCATCTAGGTATGGCGTCTACAGAATATTACAAACACTTTAAAGACCGATGACGGTGGTGTGAAACTCTATCGGGTATAATTAAGCAAGCAATGAAGTCCATGCAAACATAATTATATATGACTTCTCCTACTTATTTCACGATATTTCGTGTATCTTTTTTATATTTCGTGCGATCCGCAACAAAACTTGTTTTTGACCAGACAAAATGTGGAGAAATACAGCTCGTACAATAGGTTTAAAGTCTTATTTTTCGCTCTCCGTCTTTTCAAATTCCTATTTCCAGCTCTTATTTTCAAAATTCTTATTTTCCACTCTCTTTCGTTTTAAATTCCCCTTAAAATATGCAGAAATAAGAAACTTCCTTTCTACTGTTTCGAAACCACAAAGAGCCCACAGGACTTTGTAAACGAGTGCAAATAGCTTGCGGTTTATCAAAATGACGCCTACGCGTACAATTATATCTTTCCAATCGAAGCATAGTTTCACAAATATTTTAATAGTTTTTGCATAAACACGTGATTATGGAGGTGTGTCATCATTTTAATTTTAGCAATCTGACAAAAAATAACATTTTATCTCCCCCTGGATTAATCATTATAGTCTTAGATTGATATACTTTTATTTAATTACCCTAAACTTCTCTAAAAAAGTATATAAAGGGTGAAAGATTTACAATCCATCAGTAAAAAAGCAGAACACTGCGCTGATAGTATCAAAGTAGTAAACAAGGTATGTAGCGTTCTGTATATTCATATTAAGAGCGCATGAGATAATCTCGTTTTTTTTGTCGTAGTAATAAACTATTTTTCTTTGTTTTCCTGTTGAATTCTGCGTACAACTTTCTTGCATCGGATACTTAATGTCACAAGATGCATGATTATGAATTATCCATTTTAACGCATTCCTTTCCCATCCTTAGATGAAGTTAATTCAGTTGGTGCTGCTTTTTGGATTCGTTGCCGTTCTATGTGCAGGTAAAATTCCGATTTTTTGTGTTTTAACTTGATTTTCTATAAAATAGTTAAAACAAATCTTTCACAATGTGGATTAAAGGTTAACAAACAGGCTAATTTTCTAGAGCAAAAAATAAAAGTTCAAGAAGATGCTGTCGATGATGCTTCCGAATTAGACCCTTCAGAAGGCGAAGAAAAAGATAAACGATGGTTTGTATTGCTTTTAATATTCAGTTTCTTTACTAACTTAGTGCTTTATAGAAAACAAATATTTTATCCATTTACTTTTTGTGCAGAAGACGAAGAAGGAAATGATATTGAAAAGAGCGAGAGCGCTGTCGAAGAAAAAGATGGCGAGGAAAAAGGTAAAACTGGTCTTCCCCGTAACACGTTTAAAAACACGTTTATATTTTTATATAAATATTTAATTTAATGCTCTTTTAGATCCCGTAGCCTGGTTTTCACGACGTAGATCTTCTCGCCGACGAAGAAGATCTTCTTGCCGACGAAGAAGATCTTCCCGCCGACGAAGATATTATAGCCGACGCAGAAGATCTTCCCGCCGACGAAGAAGATCTTCCCGCCGACGAAGAAGATTTTATTATCCGCGACGATTCATCAGGAGCCCATTTCCAGGAAAATAAACAAGAACATTTTTTTTGATTTCATTTTACCAATAGGGTTTTTGCTTCTGTTATTGTATATTCTTATAATCGAATGAACAGATACAGCTAAATACTGATCTTTTCATACTGAAGTTCATACAAAGAGCACAGAATTTAGTTCGCTGACTATACCCTCAAACACAGCCAGCCAGGACAAATAAACACAATTTTTTTCGGAGTGAACTGTTTAACATTGCTGTGGTGGATACGAAAAACCTTCTACTGCAGCTACTTCCGCTCCAAGGTTACGGGTGTCAACAAGGCCTCACTTTCTCGCTTTTAGTAGCACCCTGAATGCATATTTCCACGTCATTTGGGGCCTTTTACAATCTCACGTTGATCAATTTATTGATGGCTGTTGGTAAAGTTTGTCTGACCATATCGATTGACAATCATAGTAGAAAAAATAAATTGACGATACATCATCATTTGCTTAACCCTATTCGGTCCGGGGGGGGGGCGGATTCCGCCCCCCCTGACGGTTTTTTTTTAATAACTCCTTATTGCTATGTTATATGGCTTTGAAACATACTGAGTTTTAATATTTATCTATTAGACACCTGCATGCCAAATATTTAGGTCCCATACCCTTCAGAGGCTTTAATATTGGCCATTACTCGAAACTACCCCTAAAAATCTCTATGAAATCCTTATAATGGGGAAAATTAATAACTTCTGTTAGGATTAACCTTAGAACTTGAAACTTGCAACACAACTTTATTTTATTAAGAAGAACCATTTTGCATAATTTGGACACGTGATTAATCCGATTTCCCGATTTTTTCGGATTTTACCCGAAAATCGGAAAAAACCGGATTTTCGGGCAATTTTTGGCATTTTTTTATGCGATCCACGTAAAAACCGGAAAATATGTTAAATAACTTTTATTTAGCTTTCAGAAACTTCAAACAGAATGCAAAAATTCGCTCTGGAACAAAAGTAATTAAATTTTAAGCAGATAGTGGCATTTTTAACAAATTTCAAGCTTCTGATGACGTCACAGAAAATGTGCTGACGCAAGCAAAAATTGATTGCTGCCATTTTGTTCCTTTTATGACGTACTATAAGCGTGCCAAGTTTGATTCAATTTGAACAACCCTATCAGGAGTTATTGAGGGGGGGGGCGGATTCCGCCCCCCCCCGGTCATAGTATGTTCGAAAAACCCCGGACCGAATAGGGTTAAATGGAATGCTTGTTGCTGTGTATAAAAGACCGCGAGTTCGATTTTTGATAAAAAACGTTCTTCTTAAACCATATATTGGTGCCTGCCTGTGCCAGAACATAATAATACATATTTTGCAGAGCACAAAAGAAACTGCATTTCCGCGGGAATAGCGCGTCTCTTGTTTTGGGGGATGTGATAATGGCCAATCATTCCTATTTTTGTCTGGAGTCGGCTTTAAATGTTTGCACCATTTGAAACATTCACAGATTTGCACCAGCGAAAGACATGTCATATTATTATTAAAGTTTTCTCATTTTTGAATGATAAACCGTTTAACCACAAATGAATTAAACCGAATATCTTCAATAATGTGTTTTTTAGCTTCTAATATTACATGTTTTTTATAAGCATGACATAAGCATCCGTAAGCTTAACTTTAGTTATTTTTTAAGCATAAGTTACGCATTATGCGAAGCCTAAGAAAATGTTGTGAAGTTTTTTATGTTTTTGTTTCGTGAGCAGTTTTTTATGTCCGAATAACCAGTATGTAGTGAAATTTAAGTTGTAATTACTGATGTTCAAAATTTAAATGCAATATTTTTTTTCACATAAGCATATTTCGAGCCTTATCATGGGTTTTTCATAAGCATATTTCAAATTTTTTTGTTATTAAGCATAACCTTAGCATATTTGGAGCCTGAAAAAGTATTTTTAATAACCATCCTTAAGCCTCATTTTGGAATTTCAATTGCGTATATAAAAAACATGTGATGTGTAATTCAGCACAAGCAGACAAGGTAGTTTCGTGTTATTGTCGTTAGTATAAGGAGGAAAAAAAAGCTTAAAGCAATGTTTACCATAAATTGGACTGTGCGCTTGTATGGTCACTGGGGTGCTTATTAACATTTAGAGAAGTAACCTTGACAATAAACACCGGATTTGAAAATATACGTTTTTGTCGAAAAATGTTTTTGCTGTAATTGGTGCCTAGGAGGAAAGCTTAGATGCTTTTTAACGTTAGGTAGCCCAATTCATCCCCTTTTTTAACATAACATTTTCATAACAACCTACAGCCTTCGTGGAAAGTGGCCAAGCTTGTAAGCAAGAATTAACACATTTTAAAAGTTTGAACTTAACCAAACAACTTACGTCTCAAATATACTCGAAACATCTTAACAAGTTCAAAATGCGTAGATTTAATATAGAAAGACCTGCGCATTTACTTGTGGCAGCAAACTTTAAAAATTAGTTGTCTTGTTATATTCTAAACAAAATTATAGTCCTTAGGACCGTACATTTACATGAACCGTAGTCTCGGGGTTGTGTTAACAAAAATAATAGATAACAAATTGCCAATAATATTTGTAGGAAAATTAATAAATATTTCTCGTTACGTACCACTTCGCATTTTGATATAAAATAAATACTGTTACAAAAAGTTACTTTATATCAAAGTTTGACCCACTGAGTGCCTATCCCCACTCATTTTGTTTTTTATTTAATTGATAACTTAACTAAATAAAAATCACCCTGCAATTTCATTTTCTAAACATATTCTAAAGTTGGTTTTAAAAATAGTGTTATAAAATGTTTTTCCTAACAATGGAACTGTTATTCCATTGTTCGGGCTTTTTGCTGGCATCTGAGATAATTCTGAAAGCAAAATTTTGACTTTCTTTAATAAATAAGCAAATAAAAAGATATCTCCCTAAGGCTAAACGTTTTTATAAAATTCTTGGAAGGCAGTTGTGTATGGATTGGCTAGATTATTATTTCTAGACTATGATACATTAGTCATAAAAGCTGAAGCACCAATAAAAAATAAATAAAAAAGGCCAGAAAGGGAAAGCCTTGTTTATGCCAACCTACATTGTAAGCCTGACAAATATTGCTTTCACTACTGCCGTCTGTACTAAACCTGATTTCAATCAGAAAATAATTAACAGTGTTACAAACTTGGAGGTACAAACAACACCCTCTTTACTTTTTTGTTATGATTGAGCAACGCCTTATACAAAAACAATAGTATCACATAACAAAGTATTTAGAAAACTTCCAAATAAAACTAAATAAAAAATCTATAACACAATATACTGATGTAAATACAACAGTAAGAATTCGTCTTCAAAAAGGGAAGATATATCTCTGTAAGCCTGTTTCCTTTTCGGAGTTTTACGCACGAAGTCTGAACATATCAGGATAACACCAATGCGCAAGTGTTCGGTGTACAAATTTGGTTTTCAAAGTCCCCACCTATCCGCGCCTAGGTTGGATGGTCTTGTTTCTGTCAAAAAATTCAGGTCGCCGCTCTTTTGTCATGCAAAATATTTGATTTTCAGTGTCGGAGTTGGCTTCACTATTTACACCAGTTCTGCTGGAGTAAGCTGCGCATCTGGTTGGACAAGAATTTCATTGATGTATTTCTCTGGTGTGAACAACTAGTGCAGACTGTTCGGCAGACAATCCAGTACTACCATACAGGTGAGCATCGCGTAGACTTCAAAGCAAAGCGATATTTAGTGGCTCGATTAAAGAGTAGCGTAATCTTTGAGAAGCTTCATATTCAAATTTTAAACTTGATTGGAATACGTTTGATTAAATTATTTTGCAAAATTTTTATAAGGTATTTTTATATCGGTGGTCGGATTTTTTTGTTGAATATTTTAAAGCTCTAGTTATAGCTAACTGTTATCAAAGTGTTTGGTAGAGCTAATAGGGAAGTGACAAAGAAGGAAACATAAACACAGATGTATATTGGATCGAGAAGAGCAATTTTCAGTCAATTTTGTGGCGAATTTTTTTCATTTCCCTAATTTTTTAGCGTTTATCTTCTAACAACTGTCCATTTATACATTTCTTTTGAAAAATGTTGACATTTTTAAAAGTCACCAATCTTAAATTTTCGTTAAGTTTTCTAACGTCTTCAATACTAGTAATTATATTTGTCGTAGTTAGCAAAGTTTTTAAATAAAGATTTCCTTAGTTTTTAAATAGAGTTTATTTCTCCTTACTCTATTAAAATGTTTTATGATTTTATAATATCCCGACTGGTTTACATTCCCACGAAATCAAGCTGAAATCAAACGTCATAGCGGATAAACCGTGAATAATTTCATAAATAATTGTGCTTTTTTCGCATTTATGTGAAGGAAATGCTGCAAACGTGTTTGTGTTTTATACTTTTTAGCTTGCTTAAAACGACTAAACAACACTAAGTATTTATGAGAAATAGGTAAATTTCGAGTCGTGGAGTTGGGTAGTTATAGTTGCCGGGGGAGAGTTGCTAAATTTCACAGTAAACAAAATTGAAAGTCGTATTTGCTCTTTTCCGTATAGCCTGTTATTTCTTTATATTTCTAACAATGCGATGCTTGAAATTGCGTTGGGGATACGTGAATACTAAATCATAACTCACTTCTAATGAAGATCTTCTATTTCAATTGAATGGTGAAGAATTTCAGCAAAACTAGCAGATTAATAATTTCTTATCTGTTTTTTGGAATACCCAGACTTTTGACGCCAGCACAAAAAATACCAGGTCGGAGTACGTTGGAAGCACTCTGATTAGTTTCTTGAACAGCGCGAGATATATCGAGAAGAATCTAGGGTCCAGGTGTTGACAAAATCGAGATTAAAAAATGACTTTCTCCTACAAGACTTTTTTTGCATAAGATCGTTTTTAGAAAGGGAACGATAATAATTACAGGTTAATAGTTCACTTTTAGCCGGGAAGATTTTTTCTTGATTCTCATATTTCTGTTTCTTAAGAAAATATACTAAGTGTGACAATTCTAAGATTCGTTTATTTGAAAGTCGACAAAATTTCCTAGATATCAAGTGGTTTCAGCGCCGCCGTGCAAGGCAGCGTAGCGAAACGCGTGATTATTTCTGTTTTGAATTTTCGACTTTCTCACTACGTAGAGGTTAATTTAAAAATTTTAGAACATTCTCAGACCGTTGAATATTATATTTATTTTCACTAAACATTACAAAGCGATTGCACTACATACATTTTTTTTTCTGTAAGAGTCTGCAGCAGAGTGACTAATTAGTCAAACAAGTCAACAAACGCAGTGTTGACAATTTAATTAAAAACGTTCAGTTCAAATTACATTCTTATCAAATTTTGTTTTCGTAAGTTATAACTTAGGTTTAAAGCCAATTATAATTCCTCTATCAATAATCTGCAATAGCTAGTCTAGACTATCGCTCAGCCAATCAAGAACTGCGCTGAAAAATGCAAAGGAGCGCCGATAGAGAAAAAAAATTCCGCTTAAGTTTATATTTAGATTTTACAAAGGGGGAATACATATGACTTAAAATTATCTTATCGACGAATGTTGTGGACTGATAAAGAAAATAAAGGTAGTATAAACAAAACATATACAATATTTTCTTGACTTTTTTTCTTGTTACACTAGAGGAATGCCTTCACTGGCAGAAAACTGCTTGTTTTGGTACAAAATGTCGCTAAAAATCAAATGGGGAATACAATCTCGTTAGGTGGGACCTCGGATAAAAGGGACGCCCGCTATAAATGTATGCTTTTTCCCGGCCCTGGAACTTCCTTACCCTTTTCAGGCAAAAAAAGCTTCGCTTAAGTGAGACCCCGGATAAGTAAGACGCCCGCTAAGTATTACCTTTTTCTCTGTCCCTTGAAACAAAAACTTCGCTAAAATGGGAAATTGAATGTAATGACTTCATATTCTTCCTAGACTGAAGAAATTGCAAAGATTCCAAGATCATTTTGTAAACAAACAAACTTTTCTCGAGTTATTTTCGTGAGGGTGGCAGTTATGTCGCAGCTGGGACAAAAAGGAAGCCGACCTCTACACCAATTACAGAAAAATACCGCATTCTTAAGCAAATTAACAGTGGCAAAAGTCTATCACTTGTCGCTCGGGATCATAAAGTACCAAAACAGACCATTTCAGATTGATTATTATTATATTTTGATTATTATTATATTTTGATTTATGAATTTACAAATCCCTCTAAGATCTCTCTAAGTCTCTCAAAAAATATCTCGATAACTGGTACAAAATTGAGCTATTTGATGAAAATCCTACTGATGAGGAGATTCGATTAAGTAGGACACCCGATGTAGTACATTTTCCATCCGTCCCTTGAGTGTCCCGACTTAACAAGAGTATAACTGTAGTAAGATGCGAACGACCATTACGAAATGCTATTTATGTCCTTTTTTTAAATTAGGATTTAGTAGGATTTGTTTAAATGATAAAATAATAATTGGGAAATATGTTAGTTTGGGGAAATACTTTAACAAGTTTTAGTAACCGACCCTTAAAATCACTCAGTGTTCCCCGGTTTCTTCTCACTAAGATATTTGCATTTTAATTCCACATGGCGTTGACGAAACATTTAAGCAAAATACTTCATAATACAGATTCAAGAAAATAATACATAAGATGCACATTGCACAGCCTACGCAATAGAATGTTAAGCTGGGGGAGTTGCTTTAAAGTGTGTATATTGATAGACAATGGAAAATTGCAAACCATTTGTGAGTTTTTCTAGTTTTAAATTTCGGACGGTGCAAATGAATTTCGCAGCTTTTTAAAAATAGAAACTGAATCATTCAAACAATTTCGGTGAAAATAAAGAATTTATTACATTGTGGAGTTTGATAATATTTTTTGACAAAAATAAGCACTGCAGATATCTTTACGGCCAACTGAGAAAAATTTTAAAAGAAAACTGAGACAAAATAAATAATTATATCTTTATATAATCATAGTCTTGTAATACACCCTTTTTTAGAAGAATATGCTTTATAAGAATATCAAAATTGAGAATAAAGGTTAAGAAACAATAGGTCTATTGCTGAGAAAATAGCAAATAAGAATAATGATCGTCTTGGTTAGAAGTTTGATATGTTTGATAATTGATAAAAGACGCGTGTATTGTATATTTTAACTCGAAACCGCTATTTTCATCATTTTAATGATAAAAGTGAGAAATTCAAATTGAATCTGCTTTCATCATTTTGGTGCAAATAAGCGGTTCAGAATTGGAGCAGCTCCAACTCAATTACATTGATATAACATCTGCCTTTGTGCATTTGAAGGAAGTTTTTCACTTAGCCTTGTTGTTTCTTATTTTGGCAACATGATTTTCCATTTTTATTTTGTAGTTGTCTGTAAGAAAACCAGCGCATTACTTTTCATATCATATTGCAACAAATTAAGGTAATGTCTAAATTCTGCTAAAACAACTAACAGATTTGCTGACATAAAGAAAACAGCAGTGATGTGTCCCGTCCGTCTAAATTAAAATGCATCTAGGTATGGCGTCTACAGAATATTACAAACACTTTAAAGACCAATGACGGTGGTGTGAAACTCTATCGGGTATACATAAGCAAGCAAATAAAAGTCCATGCAAACATAATTATATATGACTTCTCCTACTTATTTCACGATATTTCGTTATCTTTTTTATATTTCGTGCGATCCGCAACAAAAACTTGTTTTTGACCAGACAAAATGTGGAGAAATACAGCTCGTACAATAGGTCTAAAGTCTTATTTTTCGCTCTCCGTTTTCAAATTCCTATTTCCAGCTCTTATTTTCAAAATTCTTACTTTCCACTCTCTTTCGTTTTAAATTCCCCTTAAATATGCAGAAATAAGAAACTTCCTTTCTACTGTTTCGAAACCACAAAGAGCCCACAGGACTTTGTAAACGAGTGCAAATAGCTTGCGGTTTATCAAAATGACGCCTACGCGTACAATTATATCTTTCCAATCGAAGCATAGTTTCACAAATATTTTAATAGTTTTTGCATAAACACGTGATTATGGAGGTGTGTCATCATTTTTAATTTTAGCAATCTGACAAAAAATAACATTTCATCTCCCCCTGGATTAATCATTATAGTCTTAGATTGATATACTTTTATTTAATTACCCTAAACTTCTCTAAAAAAAGTATATAAAGGGTGAAAGATTTACAATTCCATCAGTAAAAAAAGCAGAACACTGCGCTGATAGTATCAAAGTAGTAAACAAGGTATGTAGCGTTCTGTATATTTATATTAAGAGCGCATGAGATAATCTCGTTTTTTTTGTCGTAGTAATAAACTATTTTTCTTTGTTTTTCCTGTTGAATTCTGCGTACAACTTTCTTGCATCGGATACTTAATGTCACAAGATGCATGATTATGAATTATCCATTTTAACGCATTCCTTTCCCATCCTTAGATGAAAGTTAATTCAGTTGGTGCTGCTTTTTGGATTCGTTGCCGTTCTAGTGTGCAGGTAAAATTCCGATTTTTTGTGTTTTAACTTGATTTTCTATAAAATAGTTAAAAAAATCTTTCACAATGTGGTTTAAAGGTTAACAAACAGGCTAATTTTCTAGAACAAAAAATAAAATTTCAAGAAGATGCTGTTGATGATGCTTCCGAATTAGACCCTTCAGAAGACGAAGAAAATGAGGATTTAGACGAAGGGAATGACGATGATGAAGTCGAAGACAGTGACCCAGAAGAAATAAACGATGGTTTGTATTGCTTTTAATATTCAGTTTCTTTACTAACTTAGTGCTTTATAGAAAACAAATTTTTTATCCATTTACTTTTTGTGCAGAAGACGAAGATGGAAATGATATTGAAAAGAACGAGAGCGCTGTCGAAGTAACACGTTTAAAACACGTTTATATTTTATATAAATATTTAATTTAATGCTCTTTTAGATCCCGTGGCCTGGTTTTCACGACGTAGATCTTCTCGCCGACGAAGAAGATCTTCCCGCCGATGAGATATTATGGCCGACGCAAGAAGATCTTCCCGCCGACGACGAAGATTTTATTATCCGCGACGAATTCATCAGGAGCCCATTTCCAGGCAAATAAACAAGAACGTTTTTTTTGATTTCATTTTACCAATAGGGTTTTTGCTTCTGTTATTGTATATTCTTATGATCGAATGAACAGATACAGCTAAATACTGATCTTTTCATACTGAAGTTCATACAAAGAGCACAGAATTTAGTTCGCTGACTATTACCCTCAAAAACAGCCAGCCAGGACAAATAAACACAATTTTTTTCGGAGTGAACTGTTTAACAGTGCTGCGGTGGATACGAAAACCTTCTACTGCAGCTACTTCCGCTCCAAGGTTACGGGTGTCAACAAGGCCTCACTTTCTCGCTTTTAGTCGCACCCTGAATGCATATTTCCACATCATTTGGGGCAATTTTCACCTTGATCAAATTTATTGTTGGCTGTTGGTAAAGTTTGTCTGGACCATATCGATTGATAATCATATAATAGAAAAAATAAATTGACGATACATCATCATATGCTTAAATGGAATGCTTGTTGCTGTGTATAAAAGACCGCGAGTTCGATTTTTGATAAAAAAACGTTCTTTTTAAACCATATAAATGGTTGCCTGGCCTGTGCCAGAACATATATTACATATTTTGCGGAGGACAAAAGAAACTGCATTTCCGCGGGAATAGCGCGTCTCTTGTTTTCGGGGATGTGATAATGGCCAATCATTCCTATTTTCGTCTGGAGTCGGCTTAAAATGTTTGCACCATTTGAAACATTCACAGATTTGCACCAGCGAAAGACATGTCATATTATTATTAAAGTTTTCTCATTTTTGAATGATAAACCGTTTAACCACAATGAATTAAACCGAATATCTTCAATAATGTTTTTTTTTAGCTTCTAATATTACATGTATTTTATAAGCATGACATAAGCATCCGTAAGCCTAACTTTAGTTATTTTTTAAGCATAAGTTACGCATTATGCGAAGCCTAAGAAAATGTTGTGAAGTTTTTTATGTTTTGTTTCGTGAGCAGTTTTTTATGTCCGAATAACCAGTATGTAGTGAAATTTTAATTACTAATGTTCAAAATTTAAATGCAATATTTTTTTCACATAAGCATATTTCAGCCTTATCATGTGTTTTTCATAAGCATATTCCAATAAATCTTTTTGCCATTAAGCATAACCTTAGCATATTTGGAGCCTGAAAAAGTACTTTTCATAACCATCCTTAAGCCTCATTTTGGAATTTCAATTGCGTATATAAAAAACATGTGATGTGTAATTCAGCACAAGCAGACAAGGTAGTTTCGTGTTATTGTCGTTATATAAAGGGGAAAAAAGCTTAAAGCAATGTTTACCATAAATTGGACTGTGCGCTTGTATGGTCACTGGGGTGCTTATTAACATTTAGAGAAGTAACCTTGACAATAAACACCCGTTTTGAAAATATACGTTTTTGTCGAAAAATGTTTTTGCTGTAATTGGTGCCTAGGAGGAAAGCTTAGATGCTTTTTAACGTTAGGTAGCCCAATTCATCCCCTTTTTTAACATAACATTTTCATAACAACCTACAGCCTTCGTGGAAAGTGGACAAGCTTGTAAGCAAGAATTAACACATTTTAAAAGTTTGAACTTAACCAAATAACTTACGTCTCAAATATACTCTAAACATCTTAACAAGTTCAAAATGCGTAGATTTAATATAGAAAGACCTGCGCATTTACTTGTGGCAGCAAACTTTGAAATTAGTTGTCTTGTCATATTCTAAACAAAATTATAGTCCTTAGGACCGTACATTTACATGAACCGTAGTCTCGGGGTTGTGTTAACAAAAATAATAGATAACAAATTGCCAATAATATTTGTAAGAAAATTAATAAATATTTCTCCTTACGTACTACTTCGCATTTTGATATAAAATAAATACTGTTACAAAAAGTTACTTTATATCAAAGTTTGACCCACTGAGTGCGTATCCCCACTCATTTTGTTTTTTATTTAATTGATAACTTAACTAAATAATAATCATCCTGCAATTTCATTTTCTAAACATATTCTAAAGTTGGTTTTAAAAATAGTGTTATAAAATGTTTTTCCTAACAATGGAACTGTTATTCCATTGCTCGGCTTTTTGCTGGCATCTGAGATAATTCTGAAAGCAAAATTTTGACTTTCTTTAATAAATAAGCAAATAAAAAAATATCTCCCTAAGGCTAAACGTTTTTATAAAATTCTTGGAAGGCAGTTGTGTATGGATTGGCTAGATTATTATTTCTAGACTATGATAAATTAGTCATAAAAGCTGAAGCACCAATAAAAAAAAATAAAAAAGGCCAGAAAGGGAAAGCCTTGTTTATGCCAACCTACATTGTAAGCCTGACAAATATTGCTTTCACTACTGCCGTCTGTACTAAACCTGATTTCAATCAGAAAATAATTAACAGTGTTACAAACTTGGAGGTACAAACAACACCCTCTTTACTTTTTTGTTATGATTGAGCAACGCCTTATACAAAAACAATAGTATCACATAACAAAGTATTTAGAAAACTTCCAAATAAAATTAAATAAAAAATCTATAACACAATATACTGATGTAAATACAACAGTAAGAATTCGTCTTCAAAAAGGGAAGATATATCTCTGTAAGCCTGTTTCTTTTTCGGAGTTTTACGCACGAAGTCTGAACATATCAGGATAACACCAGTCGCCGTGTTCGGTGTACGAAACTGGTTTTCAAAGTCCCCACCTATCCGCGCCTAGGTTGGATGGTCTTGTTTCTGTCAAAAAATTCACCGCTCTTTTGTCATGCAAAATATTTGATTTTCAGTGTCGGAGTTGGCTTCACTATACACCAGTTCTGCTGGAGTAAGCTGCGCATCTGGTTGGGCAAGAATTTCATTGATGTATTTCTCTGGTGTGAACAACTAGTGCAGACTGTTCGGCAGACAATCCAGTACTACCATACAGGTGAGCATCGCGTAGACTTCAAAGCAAAGCGATATTTAGTGGCTCGATTAAAAAGTAGCGTAATCTTTGAGAAGCTTCATATTCAAATTTTAAACTTGATTGGAATACGTTTGATTAAATTATTTTGCAAATTTTTATAAGGTATTTTTATATCGGTGGTCGGATTTTTTGTTGAATATTTTAAAGCTCTAGTTATAGCTAACTGTTATCAAAGTGTTGGTAGAGCTAATAGGGAAGTGACAAAGAAAGAAACATAAACACAGATGTATATTGGATCGAGAAGAGCAATTTTCAGTCAATTTTGTGGCGAATTTTTTTCATTTCTCTATTTTTTAGCGTTTATCTTCTAACAACTGTCCATTTATACATTTCTTTTGAAAAATGTTGACATTTTAAATGTCACCAATCTTAAAATTTTCGTTAAGTTTTCTAACGTCTTCAATACTAGTAATTATATTTGTCGTAGTTAGCAAAGTTTTTAAATAAGTTTTCCTTAGTTTTTAAATAGAGTTTATTTCTCCTTACTCTATTAAAATGTTTATGATTTTATAATATCCCGACTGGTTTACATTCCCACGAAATCAAGCTGAAATCAAACGTCATAGCGGATAAACCGTGAATAATTTCATAAATAATTGTGCTTGTTTCGCATTTATGTGAAGGAAATGCTGCAAACGTGTTTGTGTTTTATACTTTTTAGCTGATTAAAACGACTAAACAACACTAAGTATTTATGAGAATAGGTAAATTTCGAGTCGTGGAGTTGGGTAGTTATAGTTGCCGGGAGAGTTGGAGAGTTGCTAAATTTCACAGTAACAAAATTGAAAGTCGTATTTGCTCTATTCCGTATAGCCTGTTATTTCTTTATATTTCTAACACGCGATGCTTGAAATTGCGTTTGGGGATACGTGAATACTAAATCATACTCACTTCTAATGAAGAACTTCTATTTCAATTGAATGGTGAAGAATTTCAGCAAAACTAGCAGATTATAATTTTTTATCTGTTTTTTGGAATACCCAGACTTTTGACGCAGCACAAAAATACCAGGTCGGAGTACGTTGGAAGCACTCTGATTAGTTTCTTGAAACAGCGCGAGATATTATCGAGAAAAGAATCCAGACTTTTTTTACAGACTTTTTTTTCATAAGATCGTTTTTAGAAAGGGAACGATAATAATTACAGGTTTAATAGTTCACTTTTAGCCAGGAGATTTTTCTTGATTCTCATATTTCTGTTTCTTAAGAAAATATACTAAGTGTGACAATCTAGATTCGTTTATTTGAAAGTCGACAAAATTTCCTAGATATCAAGTGGTTTCAGCGCCGCCCGTGCAAGGCAGCGTAGCGAAACGCGTGAATTATTTCTGTTTTGAATTTTCGACTTTCTCACTACGTAGAGGTTAATTTTAAAATTTTAGACATTCTCAGAACCGTTGAATATTATATTTATTTTCACT